>BQNB010047631.1:27080-43003 GCA_026074375.1 Tanacetum coccineum | reverse complement strand
ACCAAATTTCGTCAATCATCTTTAAACCTTTTCTCGGTCTAAAATTCTTGACAACTTAAATATTTCATCCGAAATTATCTACGTCCATTTAATCAAATGAGAAGTAAATTAAATGTGTCAAGTAAATTTTTCTATAAACCTTCGACGCTATTTTTCGAGAACTAGATTATCTCAAATAATATTACTAGTAGCTTTCCTCGTATTTTAATAATTGTATATTGATAAAAACTAGTTAAAATCGAAAAACCAAGAAAACTTGATCGTCAGATGGGCGGCCCCCTTAGAGCTAAGGGGACCGGCCTTGTAATGTAGGGCGGCCCCCTTATCACCAAGGGGCCCGACCACTTTAAATTCGCCAAACACCCATTTCTTCAGCAAAATCCATTACCAAACACCCCATTTTATTTTTCCTCTTCCCCTGCTGATGCTATGACGAACATACCCAAACAAAAACCTCGAATCCAACCTCCAAACCCAAAATCAATCCGATTTCGCAAGGGGAAAACACCAACAACTTGATTAACAACATCTATTGTAAGATTTTTCATGCTTTTCTTATTCGTTTTCATTCAATTTGATACTTAATCAAAATTGGTATTTTTTTTATTTTGTGTCCTCTTATCTTCTTATGTTTAGATTAGGCAATCCATAACTATTATGATTCCCATTATAATAGGAATTCGAAATTTTCAATAGGATTGAATTACTAAAATTTCTTTTGAGTCAAAAATTTTATAAAAATATATATACATTTTCAATTTTTTTTAAACTAGAAAATTTCGAAACAGGAAATTATACATTGTTGATTCATGTCAAAAACACGTTAAAATGATCATGTATTTGATTATCAAAACATACATGACTCAATATATACTTTTCAACATCATTAGTCAAGTTTTACAATAATAAAGGGGCGTTTGGATCATTTCCTAGGATCGTGGTCTAGAGTCGAAATGACCATCACTTCATTTTATCACGTATATAAACGCATAATAAACGTGTATTAGTCATCAAGATATATATTTCATATATATTTTGATAATTTTAATAAAACTTCTAAATAAGAGGGCGTTTGGTTTATCGTCTTAAATTATAGTCTTAAGTCAAAATAAACATTATTTCATTTTTGTTAAGTTACATGTAATGAACTCATATTAGTCGTTAAAATATACTCAAAATAAATATTATTTTATTATTGATAAGTCACATGTAATGAACTCATATTATTTGGCGAAATATACAATTTAATGTATATCTAAAATCGAAATAATCCATACTCTACTTATTAAGCATCGAAACACTTGACGAGCTTACACTAGGTGTCGAAATACATAATTCAATATATATTCTTCGACACTCTAGGTTGAGTCAAATTAAATTAGGAAACATTTGGGTTACTTCTTAGGTTGTTACTTTTAGAGTCGAAGTAATCTTTGTTTCACATATGTTATTTTTAAAACTTCATTTTCTCTCATTATATATTTCTTTTGTAATTTTCCTTTTATTGTCATGCCTCAGCAATTATTGGTGATACCTCCTGGTATGTGTTTAATTACACATACCTTTGACCACTAAAACCGGACTTAAATGACTAAAAACGTACCAAAAATACATTGTATTTGTATGTTTTGCATTTCTATTATGCAGGTAATGGATATCCAAGAAAAGGACAAAAATCAAAGCCAAAACGACAAAACCGAGCACGAGAACGGAAAGAGCGTAAAGAGAAGTCAAAATCAAAGCCAAGTCAAAAAGTCAAAGTCAACAAAGTCAAGTCAAAGTCAACCCCGGGATGAGGCATTGGAAAGAGCATCGAAAACCAAACTCGAAAACCTAAACTGCCAAAAGTGGGCCCACCCGTACCCACCTAGTGGGCTCGGGTCAGCCCACTTATACACTAAAAACCTAAACCCTTAAACCTTAATAAAGGCCCAAGTCCACTTATTTTTATAACCGGCCCAAACACCAAGCCCAACATCACCCCTGTTAACACCTCCGTTTTCCCCAACCCTTATAACCTTTACCCCGTTAGTCCTTTAAGGACTAACGGTGCAACCCATTTATAAACTCCAAGGACCAAAGTTGTATCACCACAAGGACTAAACTTGCAATACAATAAATAACCTTGAGGGACCATTCCTGCCATTTCCCCATACTTGTGCCCTGCACCAATCAAACAAACAGAACAACCCCTTTTCCCGCTCACACCTCCATTGTTACTATTCACCTCCCACCTCCAAAATTACACTTACCCCATGGTTAAACCCACTTAAAACTCCTTTTAGAAGCCAAGAATGATGCAAGAGATGACGTCTTTGGGCTCTGACACGTTGGCAATCCAAGGCAATCATTGGGGAATGATTGCGTGGACACAATCAAGGGTTGTGATGGATTTAAAGAAGCACAAGTGAGAATAGAAGGCCAAGATTGAAGCTACTTTTCCTCTCACACAAGAAAACCAAGCCAAGGGTCTAGGTCCTTCTATCCGGCCTATAAATAGAGGGCTTAACCCTTGTAGTGTAGGGAGTAGTTTTTTTAAGTTTTTAGTCTCTTTTAATGTAATTTTTGTTAGCCTCAAAATAATGAGTCGAACAATGGAAGTTCGTTCATAACTATATTAGGTCTCAGTCATTAATTAATATACGTTGTAATAGGCTAGACGGGTAAACGGGCTCTTAAATGTAATCTAACCGGTCACGTGTATCGGGCGAAAGCCCAAGTAATCCCGAGCCCGGCCCGTAGAAATACCAAGGCATGAAAGCCTCTTGGTATTAAGTATAAATACCCCTCTCCAAGTATGGAGAGGGGGTTGGTTCTTGTTAATTCTCATTTGTAATTTGGCAAGTAATCTTCCATCTTTTTCTTCTCTCTACCTTTCTCTCTCTAACTTCTCTCTAAACTTCTTCCATATTTTCTCATCTTAATTTCTTGTGTTTCAATATGAAGTGAAAGTGATATTATAATGTGACTCATTTGGGTATCAGTCTCGCCACGGTGCGGTGGGTTTAGTTTTTGTTAGTTTTAGTGGTTGTTTCGTGTTTGTATTTTTTGTTGTTTTTGTTCGTTTCGTGGTTTAGTTTTTGTTAGCAAAGTGGTTCGATTTAGTGTTTGTAATTGTATTGTAATCGTGGTTACTTCGTGCGTGGCTGAGACAAACGCAAGGATCGAACTAGTTATTATCTCACGGATCGAACAAGAGTTTGTTCTTTGCTTTGGATCGAACTAGCATTTTCCTTCGAGCATCGAACGAGTGAAATCCAGTAAGGTTCGAACGAGCGACTTCAACAAGGACCATCGAACGAGCGGCATTTCTTGTGGATCGAACAAGGACCTTCGAACAAGCATCATTCGAACAAGCCCTTCGAACAAGATCATCGAACAAACACCTTCGAGCACCGATCGAACGAGCAACGATCGAACGAGCAACGATCGAACGAGCAACGATCGAACGAGCAACGATCGAACGAGCAACGATCGAACGAGCAACGATCGAACGAGCAACGATCGAACGAGCAACGATCGAACGAGCAACGATCGAACGAGAAACGATCGAACGAGCAACGATCGAACGAGAAACGATCGAACGAGCAACGATCGAACGAACGGACTCGAACGAGCGGAATCGAACGAGCGGAACCGAACGAAATTTTTTTTAGAAAACTTGTGTGACGAAAAGGGTTTCAGTAAAACAGCCATAACTTTTGATCCGTAAGTCCGTTTTAGGCCCGTGACCTCTCAAATCGAAGAGAAAAACGAGACGGATCACGCTGTAACCACCACCCTTGATAGCTGTTAAGGATTTTTCGGAAGGCCCAAAAACTTCGTTTTCCATGATTTATTGGACATTTTTTTTCCAGTTTTTTTTTGAATTTCCGCGGATTCCAAATCAAATCAATCACCGATTTTTTCTTGATTTGTAAAATCCCGTAAAAGCTACTATTCTTCTCTCGGTTTAAATCAAGAATTGTTAAAATCCCCGGTAACATTAATTGTACGCAATCCACAACAACAATCACTATTTACCCACGTTTGAACCCTGCTTAAGATCCTACAAATCACTCTCCCCTCACGTTCAAATTACATCATGACAACTCAAATTGCAACTTCCACAACTGACAGTCAAATGCACAACAACATAATGGCAGCAGGTTCAAGGGATCGTCCACCAATGCTTGCAACAGGACGATATGCACAATGGGTCACGGTTTCTTACGATACATAGATACAAGACCAAATGGTATTGCCTTACGGAAGTGCATTCTCACAGGTCCTTATACTCCAACAATGGTCACAACACCAGCTGTTCCAGCAACAGAGGATTCTCCAGAAATTCCTGCAAAAACATCAGTCGAGACAGTTCTGAATATGACTCCTGAGAACAAAGCTCATTATGAATCTGAAAAAGAAGCGATTCATTTGATATTGACTGGAATTGGAGATGAAATCTACTCAACTGTTGATGAGACAGACAGCTCAAGAAATGTAGGAAGCCATCGAAATACTACAACTAGGTGAATCACTCAATATTCAAGATGTCAAGACAAACTTATTTTGGGAGTTTGGTCATGCACTTCTACACAGATGAGAAACAATTGGTCTTTACTACACAAGATCTACAATATGATGAATGAAATGAATCAGAAACAATTTGACAGTTGATAAAATGCAAGTCAATGTTCAATTTCTTCAACAACTTCAACCAGAATGGTCAAGATATTTGTCACATTGTGAAAGCCAAAAACAACACAAGTGGATGAAGTTTCATAACATAAAGCTTTTCTTAGACATTCTGTAAACAATACCAAAAGGAAGTTTAATGAACTCCGTGCTGAAAGAATGGCCAAGACTCTAACCCATTGCACTTGTGTTAGCTACTGCCACACAATGCAAGATCCTTTATTACAAACACCAAAACATCATAAATCATATGCACCAACATCTAAAGCTTCAGCGTCCAATCAGATCTCAAGCAGCTACAAGATACAAAAGCAAAGAGATAGCCAAAACCAATCACACCTCCATCTGAGTCAGCTTCTGAAGAAGACAGTGATCCTGAACAAGCTCAGAAGGACAAAGATATGCAGAAGAATTTGGCTCTCATTGCAAAGTACTTCAAGAAACTCTACAAACCTACCAACAACAACCTCAGAACTTCCTCAAACACCAGAAACAAGAATGTGGATACTAATCCAAGATACAAGACTGACAATCCGACTGGACAGTTTGGGAATCAGAGGCAATAAATGTTGTTTGGGGGCTAGGGAAACTGTAGGTGGTCAGTAGTGCAACAGTCTGGGATACAGTGTTTTAACTGCAAGGAATTTGTTCCCATTATTGCAAAGGAAATGCAGAATAGCCAAAACGGGTTAGATACTCCACGTTTCACAAGGAAAAGAAGTTTGCTGTGTAAACAGCTAAGAAAGGTGTTCAACTTCAAGCAGAGCAAACCTGACTTGGCTAGCAACACGGATGAGGAAATTGATGAACAAGAGGTTGGAAGCACCATTAACAGTACATGGCAAAGATACAAGAGGTTCCTAATGAAGCAGACTCAGACACTGACGTTTGAGCCATGGAACAGGTACAATACGAATACCTGATACTACTTTATTTGCAAAACTTTACAAACCTTTTTTGAGCAATCTAAACTATTAGTAACACATGGCAAGGAAACGGGTGATAGTAATGACATTCCTGATCACCGATATGTGTGATAATTGATCCTTTCAAATGACAACATGATGTAGAATGTGATGATGAGCGTGTTGCCACTTGCTAATTTAATTGCTATATTGTAAAGCTTTGATGTCGGATGACAATCAAAAGATTCAAAAGCAATTAAAGAAAGCAATATCAACATTGACTCAAGAGTTAACTTAGTGCGAAATCTATTCTTTGCGGAAACTATATAGAACTCTATGGATAACCTAATAGTATCCGGGATAGTTTGCTTAGTTTGCACTTCAAAACAAACCACTGAGTTTGATAAAAAAAAGAAGTACAAGGCTTTTAAATGATCGTACAGATGACTATGAACAAACTTGAACTAGAGATTAAATGAAACTCTAGGACTATTTAGCTCAAAAGGACATTGGACATCCGTACAAGAAAGGATAAAAGTTTATAAAGGCCCTACTAAATTTCTGTCGTCCAAGCAAACCACGATGAATTATCAAACAAGTCTTTTAACAAGGTCACCATTACTAAGGTCCTTGTCAAGGAAGAAAACCAAGGAATAACGGATTTGAAACTAGGAAGACAAAGATATTGACAAAATGATTTCAATGGAACACCAAATAAAATTTCTGAATGAAATTGTTTACAAACGAGGTCAATCAATCCAAACCATTCAAATGTTAGCACCCAAATGCTCTACATTTAATGGAAGACCAACCTTTGCCAATCCCCATATACCACAAAAATGCTCATCTTGATCCATTCACCAGACTCATCCCCGATAGTGGGAAGAGATACTGACTCTTGCATGACGCGAGTTCGATCTAAATTGAATAAAGAACTTATCCAAACCATTTGACCTACACGAAGTTTTAATAGTCTATAGAATTTTCAAACCCCCAACCACATCATTAATGAAATTCAGTTCGCCACAGCAAATGAAATAAAAAGAAAATGGTGGAGAAAATCATTTGTAAAAACAAAACCAAATGTTTTTCAAAAACATAGATTCTCTTACCAGTGTCTAAATCAGGTAAGCAAAAGTAGACAAGCATATAATTGTCATGACAAACTACATCAATCATCTTAACGAACTCGTCAACCAAGCCCTGGGTAAACATTCAAACGACATCTTTATCATCGACAATCCTCAACTGCTCAAAGATATGAAAAGTCTTAGTTAAGAAATGTTTGGAAGCTGCCCCTTGCCCTTAAGACTCAGGATGAAAGTCCTCGCGTTTATAACATGAACTTAAGAAAGAAATGCAATGCATATTTAAAGTACGTATGAATCTCATGAAGATGAACTTGAAGACTTGGAATCTGATAAGGCAAATTTCCAACATGTATGATATGCTTTTGCAAGAATGAGTGTGTCTAAAGATGATCAGATTTCTTATTTGCTAACTTCATCTGATTTAGATAGATCACTGAATTACAATGCTTATATCTTCATAAAGACATGGAAATGTGACTATCTTGCACAAGAAGCTTTCTGAACAAACTGACCTTTGTAAGTAAAGAGATTTTACACTGAGCTTTACAAGGCGTTTTGTGCAATATTAAAAAAAACACACCAATTTCTCTTGAAATCGTTTACAATAATGTCAATTACGACTGAAAAATGACACAGTTTGCAAATAAAAGCGTCAAATGGTATTTTCGAAAAGAACCTGAACAATATGTTGAAATACATGAATGTAGAAAGCTCAACTGCAAGACAAAACACGCAATAAAGTGATTGAAAAAAAACCGTTGCAAAAATGCAAGGGAAAATCTGTAGACACTAAGTTTGATAAACCATCTGTTGTTCGACAACCGAATGCTCAAAGACTTCCAAAACCATCAGTTTTAGGAAACAACACGGCTTACTTTTCAAACATCTCTTGAGAGACAATATTTTTGCAAAGAAAAAGTCGGTTTTTAAAAACTAATAGTCCAGAGAGTTTATCAAAACCATCACTCTACAAATTTACCATCAGACAGCAATGCCAAGCTGTAAGAAACACAAATTGATTAACCAGGCATGTATCCAAGCAAGTAGTACCCACACAAAGACTAGAGCACCACAGTGAATCAACTTATAGTGATACTAATCCTTGTGCCTTCTACATCTACAGGAGTACACACAAAACTAATGTTAGCAGACCAAGCCAAGGAGCAATCAAATGAAAGATAAAGGTCCGTCAATACACTAGTCAGGCGAACTTAAGAAGACTGAAGTA
This sequence comes from Tanacetum coccineum, assembly GCA_026074375.1. Lineage (NCBI taxonomy): Eukaryota > Viridiplantae > Streptophyta > Magnoliopsida > Asterales > Asteraceae > Tanacetum > Tanacetum coccineum. Next base: position 35,102 of record BQNB010047631.1, on the reverse strand, counting down.
TAAGAACACCCTAGGAGTTCTAGTATTCTAATAAAACAAAGTCTATAACTGCGTGTAATGACAGTCTAAATTCCAAGATCTTCGAATGCTTTGCTTGTTTGTGCTACATTGTGGAAAATGTGTGTTAATTCGAATCATGATGCTTGTGTTTCTAAATACATAAAATGACGAGAAAGCTATGAACAAAGAATCCTAATGTATGCCTTATTAGTACTTAGAAACCCAAACGTCAAGCGATAACAAATCTTGTTGTCAACACCCCTAAGAAATCATTGCAACAGAAATCCACTACCACAAGTTTTCCAAGAGTTACTATAGGAAGCTATATCAGAAAACAAGGTAAGGGCATGGAAATGGTGGATAGCACAACAATGTCCTTCATCATACACATGGGTTCCTAAAACACAGAAGAAATGGGTTCCTAAAACTCAAAAGAAATGGGTTCCTAAGACACAAAAGCAATGGGTACCTAAAGTTAGGAATGAAAGTGTGCCTAAAAGAGTTAAGTTTTGCCATATAGATATAACATCATAGGATAACTAATTTCATGAAACTCACAAACACATTAAGGATCCAAATTGTCATGTGTTCCATCGTCCTCTACTTTCTCTTGCAGATTGTACAACTCATCCAATTCATATGTTGACTCTCCCTGGATGCACCAAGCAAATGGACGTGAAATGTATCACTTGCAGTGCAATTTTTTTTGAGAACAAATACTTTGGGTACCCGTTCTGCTTTGGCAATGATCAATTTGCTTCCAATTCTTTGTTAGGTTAGATTTGATTCAAATTCAAGGAAACATCACGATGCAATAATGGTTTACTTACGTAGAAGGTCTCAATCACAATCTTTTTCCTTCAGTTGGTCAATTCTGTGGATGCGGATCTGGAGTTGCAATTTCGGAAATCTACGTGTTTTGTATAGAGATCTTCAGAGAAACGCTAACTAAACCGTAAATCGAGGATCTGACCTATACAAATTCTCTTCCAAGACACAACTTCATTCAACTCCAATCTGTCTTTAATGTAAAAAGCATCTCCAACTCAAGCATGGGTTATGGCATCCGAAGGACTATCTCATCTCAACATCGACTACATAAACTTTGCTTTCAAAGAAAGATATTGTGATTGGTTTACCAAAACGAAGTATGTTCAAAGAGTCATGCTATGTACTTTCTTGTGAAGGTGAGCAAAGCAAAAAACGAACTCAATCAAGTCAAGTCTGTTCCACTTCAAAATGTCGTTTGAATTTGCTTCTCATGGACTTATGTGGTCCAATGCGGGATGCTAGCATCAAAAGGGAAGAAATATATTCTGGTAATTGCGATGACTACTTAAGATACACCTGGACACACTTTTCTACGTTTCCAAGGGATGAAACACCAGAAGTTTTAAAAGAGATATCTCACGATGATCCAAAACGAAATCTTCAAGCCCCAGAATATTTTTCTGTTCGCACTGCAGAGGCACTGAGATTCTATAAACAAACACGTAAAGCTATTCTTAAAGAAGAAAGGAATATGAGCATCAAACTTCTACTCCTCAGAACACCTAACAGAACGCGTAGTCGAAAGACGAATTGCACACTCTCTTGAGGCTGCTCAGAACGATCTTTCAGCTTCTAAACTTCCTTTATTCTTTTGGGCTGAAGCAATCGCAACCGCATGCTATACTTAAAAACAAAGAAAAAAAAAAAATTAAAGAACAAAAAAAAAAAAAAGGGGTTAAATGGGAGGATTGTGTAGATGAAAAAAAAGCATGACAACATCATTCCAAACTCATGAGAAACGGCCATATCACAATCATTGAATGACAGAAAACCTTCAATCAAACACCTTTACATCTTTGGTTGCACTTGTTATCTAACTAGAGATGGTGAAATTTTGGATAAAATGAAAGAAAAAGGGGATTCAATGCATTTTGGTGGATACTCCCACGCTTAGGCAAAGGTATATCGTGTATACAACAAGAAAACAAGGCTGATAGTTGAATCCATTCCGATCTCAAGATTTGTTTGATGAAAGTCAAAGAGATTCCCTGAGACGTCTTGTTGCTAATGTCACTTCATCGTCGATCCCCAACGACAAAGGCGTCAGATTATGACAACCCTGACCCCAGCAGTCCAGAAACTACAAAATGTTTCTCCTTCAGCAGATACAACAGTTCCATCACAACAGGAGTTGGATCTTCTTTTTGGTCCTTTGTACGATGAATTTTTCAATGATGGTGCTTATCGTGTCAACAAGTCTTCTTCTCCCACTGATAATTCTGCTCCACAAGACACACACCCTTCAACGAATATTCAACCTACATCAGAACCAATCACTCACTACAAACCTCATTGCAGAGAAAACAACGATAATCAAGCATGAATTACCAATCCTTTCTGTACACCGGTACAAGAAATTGCTGAGTCTTCCTCACGCAATATTGGTAATTCAAATGTGCATACCTTCAATCAACCTCGAGATTCTGAATACCGATGGACGAAAGATCACCCATTAACTCAAGTTCGTGGAAATCCATCCAAGCCAGTGCAAACAAGACGACAACTTGCAACTGATCCTGAAATGTGTATGTTCGCACTCACCGTGAGTATTGTTGAACCGAAAAACATTAAGGAGGCAATGGCTGATTCCGCATGGATAGAAGCAATGCAGGATGAACTTCATCAGTTTGACAGACTACAAGTCTGGGAACTCGTTGACAAACCTTTTGGCAAGAATATAATCAAGCTAAAGTTGTTATGGAAGAATAAAAAGGATGAAGATCAAACTGTAATTCGCAACCAAAGCACGACTTGGTAGCCAAGGTTTTATGCTCATGGTATGGGGTATTGATTATTGACGAATCATTTGCTCCAGATGCTACGCTGTTGGAAAGGTCAAGTCAGATCTTTGTCGCATATGAGCAGCACATAAGTCTTGTCCAATTTACCCGATGGACGTGAAAAACGGCATTTCTAATGGCCATTGAAGGAGGAGTTTTAATGTTGCACAACCATCGGATTCATGATCTGATCATCCAAACAAGGATTAACCGATCTATGGTATAACTCTATAGGATTGAGACAAGCTCCGAAGCCTGGTACTGTGAAAACTCTAAAAATTCTTGATTTCCAATGGTTTTACTAAAAGGTATCATTGACCCGACTCTAATCACGCTAAAAAATACGGAGGACATATCGTACTAAGTGCAAATTACGTTGATGACAATATTTTGGTTCCACAAAACCCTAAATTATCAAAACGTTTTGAATAAACCTAATGCACAGTAGATTTGAGATGTCCCCTTAATGGGGGAAATGAAATTCTATTTATGACTTCAGATCCATCACACCATCCCCACGAGTATTTTTATCAATCATGACATATACACTTTAGAAATTCTTGAAAAAAACAGTTATGGAAAAAGGACAAAGCATTGGTACACCAATGGCTACAAACCTAAATTAGATGCCAACATTGAGTGTGAACCCGTAGGACTCAAACTAGACTATCGTAGCAAAATCGGGTACACTCATGTATCTGACATCTAGTAGACCAGACATATGCAAGCTGTATGTTATTGGTTCAAGATATCAAGAGCAAGACCGACTGAAAAAACAACCTCAAAGAGTTAAGAGGATCTTTCGATACTTGAAGTAAGTAACCATTCACATGGGACCTCTGGTATCCGAAGGGTTCTGGCTTTTGAAAAACTACATCTTTTCAGATGCCGATCATGCCGGTTGCCATTGAACCTCTCAAAAGCACTTTCTGGCGGATACAGTATCCAAGGTGATAAGTTAGTCAGCTGGAAGTACAAGAAGCAGGACTGTAGCTGCAATGTCATCAGTCAGAGGCTGAATAGTGGCGGTTATCTGCAAGTTGTGCTCAAGTAATGTGGATGAAGGACACAGCTTCATGATTTATGGCTTCAACTACAATCAAAATACCGTTGTAATGCGATTCTCAAGTCACCATAGCAATTTCATGCAAACCCGCAGTGCAGCACGTCCCGTACCAAGCACAATCCATACTCGGATCATTTCACAAAGAAACAGGTTGAAAAATGGTATAAATATTGAACATACTTTGTCAGTAACCTGTAAAAACCAATTGGCTGACAATGTTTACAACAGCCCTTCCTGAAGAAAGGTTTCAGTTATCTCAACAAGTACATATGCTTTGCAAAAAGAAAAATACAAAAATGATTAAAATTCAAAAGAAAAAATACAAAATCAAAAAATCAGAAAATGTTTCAAAAAAATATTCTTCTCGACATGTCTCTTGGAATCGATAACATTTACCGAACCTAGAATTGTTGATTAAAACGACACGCGGCGTGAAAGAAGTTCGAACAGGAGATTTTCAAAAGTCTTCAAACATGTACATTTTCGTAAGTTTTCTTTTTCTTAATGGCTTATGTGCAAAAATCAGTACGTAACCCACTTAAAAAAAAAAGCGTAAAGTTTATCTATAAAGATAACATACTAACAACGAGAAATTCAACGTTTCTCGTCTTGAGCTGATTCTTACAAGACATTCCAAAGTTTTAAAAGCTCAAGAAAAAGGATAGTGTACCATAAGTGCGCTTACCCTTAGAGTTGGAAGAGAAGTCTTCTAACATGATGTTTTTCAAAATGTTGAACACAATTTTTTCAAGAATTTCTCACTGACGATTCATAATCTTTCAAAATTGTGTGTTCAACACTCCATCTTTCAAGGGGGAGTTTTTCGAAAAACAAAGTTTAATGAGTTTGGATACATCATCTCACGACCAAATCTTATGTATTCATAACCATTCCCAAAAAGTCTCTTAATAACAACAAGATAATAATGACAATTCAAATAGAATGATCGTTTAAAGATGACTAAGGTGTTCACCTACAATATTAAAACGATTTTACAACTTGGTCCCATAGTTTTTGTGTCAAACATTATGTAAAATTGAGGGGAGCAAAGATGACACCAGTTCCTAAATAATTCTTGCTAAGCTTCAAACGATATTCCCCTTGCCTTCCTCAAGACAAATTTTAATCACACAGTATTTCAAAATCAAAGTGACTTAGAATTTAAAATAAGGGGAGAAATGTAATTAAAATGTGATCTAAAGACTCAAAGTGCTATTCGAAAAAGGTTTTATGGTTACGATCTCATACCCTACAACATCTTATTTCACGACGATTCTGAAGTCATAAGGTGGTAAGATATGAATTTTTCCCATAAGATCCAAACCAGAACCGGAGGGATCTACCCAAGACACTCCATAGGATTAAAAAAGCAGGTCCTTAGTTATGGATTGAGATGAATGTTAAAGGGAAGAATGCCGACTAAGATTGAGCTAACACTGGAACAATCACAACAAGGTGTTAGTAATGACGTCTTGGTAAGCATTGAAGGGGTTGAAGAATTAAAAAGAAATGTATGGATAAAGGGTGAAAAGAAAGAAGCCCTCCACACAACTTAGGCAGAAACCGGGTCAATACATATGAGTCCAAATCACAATGTTTAGTTGCTGACATGAATACGACAACAAAGAAATTTTGGACCCAGTGATGCAATGCACAACCCTTCCAGCCATTCGGTTTCTCTCAAAAGAAAACTTGTCCTCATTTGTCACCGGAGATACACACGACTTCAAATTGACTTCCTCATTCCGAGTAGTTAATATTGAATAGTGGCAGTCGTCTCCCAGCCTCCGATTACTAAAACCAAAAACGCACTGAATCGAGTCTAAAAGAGCCAAGAGAACAACAAATAAAGTCCATTAGGACACATTACATGACAAACACATGATGAACATCATTAAATTCACAAGCGTTAACAAGAGTCCTACGCATTATCCTTGTGATCTTGCAAGAACATTCAGAGTGATACTCTTTAGTATTTTACAATGACGAATGGAACTCCGTGGCTTGAGCCAGCATCAAACAAGCTCTTGGTAGGTGACTTGCGAGATTCTATATGAATCAAACTTGTGTCAACTGGAAAGAAACGATGGTGCGATTCAATGTGAATCAAACTTGTTCCAGGAAATGAATTGACGGCTTAATCAGAAAGATAGTAACTATCTGATTCACTCTTACCGTGTTGTCTGCTTTGAGACGTTCCGGTAATGAGAACTAGCAAGCATGGCAAATCTAATACATCTGTGTTAGAAGATCCTACGCTTTGAGCTGGAAACCCTGTCAAGGAGATTCTTTGAATCTACCTAATCACAGGTACAATATTTATACTGTAAAACGGTCCTACGGAACCGGAGGTTAATCTAACCAAATCCGGACGAATGACAAAGCCATATTCGTCCACCCGCTTTATTGCTAACTATTTTATTTCAGGATACATAAAGATGGAGATGGTGATGCCTCATTCCAGCTGAAGTCGGATTCATTACCACATGCTCATGCTCAAACTACAAAGACATTCTATAAGCATCAAGATTCAAGAATCATGAAAGCTCAAGAATTAAAGACAAAGACTTCCGCGCAAACTCTGATATTAAAGATAACTCCTCAGAAATCAAGCTTCGGGGAGATTGTTAGCAAGCTTTCAAGATGATGCAAAGTATGAGCATGTTGGTCAAGACACAAGATCGCAAGGTGGCAAAGACGATCAAGACAAAAGGATAAAGATTTAAAGATCTCGGACATAAAGACGAAGTCGAAAGACAATGACAAAGGCTCAAGATCAAAGATCACAAAGCATGAAGGAACAAGCCTACAACGTAGACAGAGACAAAGATCACAAGAGCTTAACGACAAAAGCAATCTCATTGATCTCATGAAGGAGTGTCACAATGAACTCACTTCGGGGGAGATTGTTAGCCTCAAAATAATGAGTCGAACAATGGAAGTTCGTTCATAACTATATTATCCAGTCATTAAATAATAAACGTTGTAAATAGGCTAGACGGGTAAACGGTCTCTTAAATGTAATCTAACCGGTCACGTGTATCGGGCGAAAGCCCAAGTAATCCGAGCCCGGCACGTAGAAAATACCAAGGCATGAAAGCCTCTTGGTATTAAGTATAAATACCCCTCTCCAAGTATGGAGAGGGGGTTGGTTCTTGTTAATTCTCATTGGTAATTTGGCAAGTAATCTTCCATCTTTTTCTTCTCTCTACCTTTCTCTCTCTAACTTCTCTCTAAACTTCTTCCATATTTTCTCATCTTAATTTCTTGTGAGAGTAGTTTTTCTAAGTTTTTAGTCTCTTTTAATGTAATTTTTATTTAAGTTTTAAAGCTATTTGTATTTCCTTTCCTTTGTAAAAGTTTAAGTTTTTAATGAAATTTTGAGGTTTGTGTTTTTAAGATACCGTGTTTGATCATTTTATATAAGTTGTCAAGCCTTGAAAAGCTATAAAGCAGCTTATAGATCTCACCTAGAAGCTTCACTAAGCTTTTGGTTTCTGGAATCAAGCCTTGGTTTACTGTTTTATCACTTTTATTAACTGTTTTAACCATAGAAATCTAAAAAAATACCAAAATAAAATAAAATATAAAGAAGATCTCATGGAGCATGGTGTATTTTGGATGGCCATGGGTTAGTGCTTATGTGGATAAGCTATAGGATGTTTATGAACTGATTTTGGTACTTTACTCATTCACAAAAGCTTGGACGTTTGTAAGTCTTCTTTTATACATTTTTAGCTTATTTACTATAGAACTGCTTATTTGTTCTTATTGATTGTTCTTATTTGCTTATCTATACTTATTAATGATATTTAGACTTAAAAACACCTAGCTTATAGTTTGAAAATTAGTTGTGCAAGTTTTTCTTAAATCTGTCTTAAAGTAGCTTAAAATTTGCATAATCTTTAATACAGTTGTTTTTGCTGATTTAAGTGTTATAAGTTGATCATTGTGTTTGTTATAAGTTGTTAAAGATCTGGTCTTAAGAGTTTGTTCATTAAAAATCAAGGAATCAAGTTAAAATTGGCAAATCTGTTTTTAAAGGAGTGTTTGGTTTAACTATGAAAAGGGGTTAAAATGGGTCATATTGAGTTATGCCTTTTGGGTTATGATAGTTTAGCTTGA
>BQNB010047631.1:0-24317 GCA_026074375.1 Tanacetum coccineum | reverse complement strand
TCCTATAATAGGGCGCCCCCTGATAAGTATGGATGGCCCCCTGATTGATAAAGGGTCCGCCTTTGAGAGATAAGGGGGCCGGCTAAGCAAAATCCTCCCATACTTTGCCTATAATAGTGGACTGTTCCCTAAGAATTTTTCACCTTTTGCATTACGTTTCTTTCTGTTATAAATCAGCAAACATATTTTCTAGTCATTGATCATTTAACTTGTATAAACATTTATTTTGACGTAATCCAATCCTTCCTCTCCAAGTGAAAGAGAATAATACTCGTAATCGCCAAGATACGAGCTATTGTAGACTAGTTTGTGCATACATAACATTGTTACGATCTTGTTGTATTTTCTACATCAACCATATCTCTTTAATTATTGTGTAGATCTGGTAGACTGTGATTAGTATTTTAGGTGAGAAAATACGTGAGTGAGCAGTTAGTATTTTACTCCTTAAAATACGATTGTGAGTGGTAGATTGGTTCTAGTTAAGATTAAAACTCGACATTTAGCTTAGTGTCGAAAATTGGTGTAAGCTACGTGTGTACGGTTTTCTCCACCTAAAGGGAGCTTGCTGACATAGTAAAGTGAACTCTCGAGGACACTCGGGGAGTGGAGTAGGGCGAAGAGAAGCTTCGTTACCAAACCATTATAAATATTCATGTCATGGTTTCATCTTTCTAACTCTATTCTTTTGTCTTCTACTTAATATTTTTTAGTTAATATTGTTTGTGTATATATTTGACTTGTTCATATTGTGTTTAATTGATATCACGTAAATTTAGATATAAGCTTTTACAAACAAACATAAATAAAATCTTAATACCTTTCTCACAAAAACACAAGTAATAAGAATGTTATTAGAACCACATCAGATTAGAAAATAGCCATGAGATTCTAGAGAAATCTCATGAGATTCAGTATGAATCTCTTGAAATTCCACTTGAATCATTTGAGATTCCAGAGAAATCTCATGAGATTCAATATGAATCTCTTGAGATTCTATGTAAATCTCATGTGATTCATATAAATTTTTTATTAATTTTTTTTGTTCAAGTTTTTATTAATTTTTTTGTTGTGTTTTATTAACAAATATACAATTAAACAAATATTCAAATAATTAAGTGGAATCTCATGAGATTTAAGAGTAAATCTCATGAGATTCAGAGTGAATCTCATGAGATTCAGAGTGCATTTAGTAACTTACAGAATTCAGGTTTAAAACAAATAAAGACTTACCTTATAGTCTCTCGCTGTTTGAGTTTTCTTCTCTTCTTCTTTTCCTTTTTTTTCCTTTTTTTTGTTAAAAAGTGATTTATTTTCATTCGGCTTCTTGTCTCTAATAATGACAGTTTCACAACCTTCATCTATATTTAAACCTTGAATCGTACAATTCCAACAACCTTCATTTATTTCAGTTTGAACAATCAAAAACATCGTCCTAGTGTATACTCGTGCTGCATGACGTTCAATATCTAATTGTGTAATACACTTTGGAGCTGCATCAATTGTGTTGAAGTCTAATTTCTCTTGCCTATACCTTTGCCTTTCCATTGCTGATTCATATGACATCATGAAACTAACAAGCGTTGCTCCAGGGCTTGTGAAACTCTTGAAGAACGAGTTTTCACTTTCAGACCTTGAAGTGGTCCTCATCAATCCAAATAATGGAGAGTCAATAAAATAAGCTGGAATCCAAATTTCTCGAAGATTGTACATTTTTGTCAACCATTTGTGTTTTTTCAAATCAAAATCCTCAATCAATTGTGCCCATTTCTCTTCAAACGTCAATGGTTCAATGAACATATTCCAAACAATCTTATCAAAACGTTCTTTGAAATCTGTTTCATTGTATATTTCTTTACAAATCTGTTTTGGATAAAAGAGTTATTAGTTTAATCACATGAGATACAAAATAGGCATGTGATTGATCAATATTTGAATCTCATGAGATCCTTTCTGATCTCATGAGATTCACTCTGAATCTTATTCACTCTGAATCTCATGTGATTCACTCTGAATCTCATGAGATTCAAAGAGAATCTCATGAGATTCAACATAAATCATTTGAGATTTCAGAGAGATCACCTGAGATTCAATAGTTATGTGAATAAAAATACCTTGAATGGAATTTTTTGCATAATGTGCCACATGCAAAGTCTGTGTTTGGATTTCTTAAAAACGGCTTCGATAGCTCTCTTCATGGCTCCGTCTTGATCGGTCACAATCATGGTTGGTTCTTTTAAGAAAGCCGACATGAATGCCGTTAGCAGCCACGTGTATGATTGTGTATCTTCATGTAAAAGCATTCCCGAACCAAGTGTGACACATTTCCCAACTAATTATACTAATTTACGACAATTCACTACTTCACTTCACCACACTACTTTTTCTTCACTTCACAACTTCACTTTACTCCACAACTTCGCTTCACTTCACAACTCCTTCACAACCTTTCTATACTTCTCTTCACAACTTCACTTTAACTAAACATTATCTTTGAACAACAACAAATCTAACTAACTCTTACTACGATACCCGATCCCCCCCCTTACTATACTTACAATGATCACCACAATCTACTTAATATATACAACTACAATACATACCTTCACAATATACACAAATGATTTACAAGATATGATACAATTGCAACAAGGTTACAAGGACTCACTCTAAGCTATAATACTTCTTCACTTGATGGTAGGAAGTATTCTTCTCTTGCACTTGAGGATCAAAGCTTGGATCACTTATAAATAAAGCTTTATGATTAAATGATCAAAGGAAAGAAAGGAAAATTTAAACCGATTTAGAACAAAAAGAAAGTGTGTGCAAAAGGTGAGAAAATCAGTGGGGAATAGTCTAGTATTTATAGGCAAACTGGTCTGACATTTTGTCTGGGCGGTCCCCTTAAATAGGGTGTTGGTCCCCTTAATTATTAAAGGGATCGCCCTTATAATTAAGGGGGTCGCCCAGCCTCAAACACTCCCTTTTTTGTCTTTTATAAGGGAGGTGTTTTCTGGAATATTTCTAGCCGTTTTTAGGTAGAAAATTTGAATTCAAAATATTTATTTGAATAAAACATTTCTTTTAAATCTAAAAATGTTTTGTAAAAGATATAAAAATGTTTGTGACATTTTTATAAAAAATGTGAGGTTAACTAAAAATTCCTTTGATCATGAAATGCATTAAGCATATGTTTATTCATACATTTAAGTGATTAAATTTACAAAATGAAAATTTACTACTAATTACTTGTTTACAAATAATTTTTCATTAATCGTTTTTACATTTTGTGATTATCAAAACGTAGAGAGGTCGAAAAATATTAATAACGTTTTTAGGCATTATTTCTATCAACAATCTCCCCCTTTTGATGATTACAAAATCTAAAGTCGTTAAATGATAAATTCATTTTAAACAAGTATTTAGTGAGTTTTATTTCATTTTCCCCCTTTTTGTAGAATCAAAAAGGCTTTGTCGATGAATATGTGAAAAGTCAAAAGGATGAACGTTACCCCTTGATTTGTACTCCTCCTCGTTCGAGGGCACCAAGGAGTCGAGCTATTGATAACTTTGCTACGGAACAAGTTAGAGGAACAAGACAACCATTTCTAATATGTAGCAAATAGGAAAAATATTTAAACATGTTGATAATGCTTAACAAGTGTCAAGTTATTTGTGTAAACTAACAATCACAAATATATATCAACTAGGCTTAAATTTCATGGATATGAAAAATTCAACCAACCAAAAAGAAAACAAGTGCAAAATTAAAACATAAGACTAAAGTCCATTCATTAAACATAATAATTGTGTATAACACACAAGCATGCATAAAATCCATTCGAATAATAACTTGAAGCATATTAGAACAACATACATTAAATTAAACTACAAAGATCCTATCATTTCTAGAATTCCATAGGACTTGCTTGCAAAAGGAGAGGGTTGGTCATTTATTTGAAAGCGAGAAAAAAGTCAGCATGTACAGCCTTTAGTTTGGTTGTTGTGGAAGAGTTTTAGAGAGCGGAGGTGGTTGTTGGAGGATAGTCACGTTGGATTTGAGGTGGTGGTTGTGGTCGAGTAAGAAGAAACTCAATCCAATTGATATCTTCATTCAAGGTTAGGAATTGTTTTTGGGTGTATATGCAACAAGGGCAATAACCAACATTGTGTTCAACTTGATCCAAGTTGAGGGTGTGAGGTAAATTTGGAGAGTAGTGTGATGAGGAAGTGTTACGTTGTGAATGTATAGCAAGGAGGTTTGATAGAGGTCTGAATTGATTAATGTCAATTCATAGCATTTTCCTCTACTTGGAGATGGAGGAAGTAGAGGTTGAGTGTGGTTGCCACCTTGAGGTGAGGGTGGGATTTGAGCATGAAGCACGCTAGCAACATGTGAATTGACAAGTAAGTAAGGAAATAGGGGTTGAGATTGATTGATGATTTATGGTGGAATGGAAGCTTATCCAACATTAGTGTTACAAGAATCACTAAGTGGAAGTGATTGAGATTGTAGTAAAACATGGTTTGAATGAGTAGTATAGGTGTTTGCTTGTGATGGTTCAAAGATAGGAGATGTGGTTTGGGAATTTGGTGTTGGTAAGTTTTTAAACATCCAACCTCATTTGATGTGTTTACAATAGTTAATTTATTTCTCCAAATGGGTCATACGGATATTTTTGGCAACCTTTTGAAGGTTTTTGGTAAAGGTTTGTGTTAGAAACACGAAAAGTATCAGTCACTTCCAATAATAGTTAGTCAAAGCCCGTAGTTAGTCTAATGTAATGTTTAGTAATCTAATAGGGCCAAAAGGCCCATGGAAATCCCTTAAGCTAACCATGGCCGGCTATATGTGTAACACCCCCAAAATCATGTCGCAGCGGAAAGGTAACAATGGGAGTTGGCTACGTCAAGTAAAAAATCAAGATAAGAAAAGACCCTAAAAGGACGTTAAAAATAAGATTAATTCAATGTCATTACAAAGATCAGAGTTTTCACGTTAGGCCCATAGTTTTGATAAAAAGACATAAGATTTTTATAAGACAAGAAAAGTTTTTTATTGAATTAAGAAATCATAATCCCTTCTAATTAGATATCCGTCCGGCTCCCATCCAAGCATAACCTCACACCTGAGATTAAAACATGCTAAAACGTCAACAAATTGTTGAGTGAATTCATAAGTTTATCAGTAAATAGCGTGACCCCCATATCGAGTAAAGTAGACTATGAAACACATTCAATAGTCTAAAACATGTATTAATTTTGCCTAAGCTCATGACACCGAGCTTAACGTAATAAACTGAATCAAACCATTACTCGAAGTTTGTAACCCCAACACGGTAATAATTTACAAAAACATCATAACGAATTTTCTCAATACAGATGTTTGCCAAACACCTACGAATTTTCTTCAAATGTTAATGCGTCAAAGGTCCAACTAAAACCACACCCATACGGGGAAGTGACAGTCCTGATAGATCTATCCCATAACACTAGTGTATATACCCAAAACCCATCAGCTATTTTAACGGTTTCATGATAAAAGGGTACTAATTTGCAATAACTGGAAACTTTAAGGCAATAAAGTAATCATGAAATAGCATATTAACAGTTTCTGAAAAACACTTGTGTCCCAAAGAAATCAACATGTAATCTCCCCATTATAAAGCAAGTAGTAAAAAAAGGGGCACGAACTCACCTCGAGTGAATGGTAATCAACAAGTATTCACAATAGAAAATGTCGTCACGCTTTATAACGATCGAATGCAACCTAATACAATATAGGTCGTATAAGTACTAAACACTTTGATTATTTATAGGTCGTATAGCTCATCATACTATCGTTCGGGCTATCATAATTAAGAGGTCATGTAGTGACGTATGAGGAGCTAGAACACTTTAAATCGTAAATCCAACAACTCGTCGATACGCCACCCCGAAGAGGCCTCATTATGAAACTCCCTAGTAATATAGTACTTTGATTAACTAATACCACATATAATTCTATATAGCTACATCACTATCTAATCGTTTTAGTGAAATCATATTTATAAAAAGAAAAAAACGTTTAAAGTATAAGTCTTAGTAAAACTGCCGTAACTTTCTCGTTATTTTAATACTGTTTCTTTTCGTTTTCTTACTCCCGGACAGGCCATCGTATTAAGAACGAGTTATCAAAATATAACATTTTCAAAATTTGGACCTACTGATGAACAGTAACTTTACTGTTCACAATCCAGACGTAGAATAAACCTTAATTTTAAAATTAATCGTTTTAGGTTGTCGAAAACTTGTAAATGTCGTATCTTATTCGTTATTGCTCTGTTTTTAGCGATTCTTTTGAGCACGTCTTCGATTTTAAAAGCTCTATCATATAAATGATGTTTTCATAAATAAAAGTCCCTGATGAACAGTAAATTTTTATAAAATTTATTTTATAAAAGTTTAATTAACGTATAACTTAAAATTAGCGTATCTCCTTCGTTATAAATCGGTTTTTCGAGTTCTTTACATGCCCACGATCCTTGTGACATGTAGTATTTTATAAAAATATAAAATAAATACTTTAATTTCGTATTTCAAACATCCCCTAAAATAATTTTTGATAAAAATGTGTTTAAAATCGTTTTTATAACTTTTTAGTTTAACCACTTTGTTACAAGTCCATTACAACATTTATTATCATATGTCTTACATCCTTAGGGTCTCTAGTCCATAATTTATTCAACCACATAACACATGAATAGGTGTACAAAATTATAATCACATGCAGAAATATGTTTTACATGTTTAAAAGTAACCTAATGGTGATTTCACTACATAGAACTTATATACACATAAAATGATAAATGTAAAGACATAAAGGGTTTTAGATAACCTTATGGTGATGAATGATGATGAGAAATATAATCTAAACCCTTTTTTAGATTTTTAAACCAAGCTTTGCAGATAAGAAAACCCTATAATTCTTATAAAAAGAAAAAAACCCTAATTTCAACTTACTTTGCTTTAACAACTTGAAAATACTTAACCTAACCTTCAAACCATCTTAGTATGTCTTAGATATGTTGTGTGTATACTTGTATAAGTGGTAGAAAAATTTATATGGGTTGTATGTATTGAGGGTTTTGAGCCGTGAGCTAGGGAGGAGGAAAAGAGAGTATTTGTTTGATTTGCTAAGTGAAATGAAGAGTGTATGTGTTTATCAACTAGTATGCAAGTATATATACCACAAGACTAGTCCAAGAGACACAATGAGGGTCTTAAGGAAGTCCATGGTCTTGGTCTTTGGTCAAAACTTGGAGACTAAGGGTATTGGTCCCTAAATGAGACAAAATCTAGAAAATAAGGAGTGGTGTTTTTAAACTAGATATTTTTGTATCCATCTCTATATATCCGGTTATACATGCATATGTATGATATATTTTTGTGATTTTTGAGTATTGGGTATAAAAGTGGGTATTTGTTGAAGCGTAGAAAAGTTTTGGTGCTTCCGGGAATGCCTAAATGTATTTTATTGCGAAACGTAAACATTTTACGCAACCAATAAAAATAAAATATAAAAAGTTTATTATTACTTTCGTAAAAATAATATATTGCTTGCTTGACGAAAGCTTTAATTCGTTTGGTGTCCGTTTACGTTAATTATTGATTTTTAGCTTACGCGATTTAACTTAACTATTAAAATTAAAAGCGAACGCGTACGAGAAAAAAAATAAATAGTGAATTTAATAGTGTTACGTACATTTGATCAAAAATAACGGATTGTTACATAGGTTGTATAAGATACCCTCACACATTCCTTGGAGAGGTGTGTTGTTGTTATTATTTTTCACACATTTAATGCATTTTCCTTATTTCATGTTTCTTTCTCTCTCTAAAATGGTCATCCAACCACTCTCTCTCTAAAACCACCTCTATTTCCCTAACCTTGTATGTTATTAGATATCTTTCAATTGGTATCAAGAGCCATGGAGTGATTTGTTTAGTTTTTGTGTTTTATTTTTGGTTTCGATTATCGTCCCGTATGTCCTTTTTTCTTGTTTTTCTTTGCTTTAGACGCTATTGTTACGACACCAAAGGATCATTTAACCTTGTAAATTCTCTGATCTATGTATCTTTATTATATAGGTGTACAAGCTTAGAATCAAAGAAAACATAAAAATTTTGTGCAATTTTGTTCGAAAAAGTCTTATAAAGTACAAATCTTGATTTCAAAATTTTTGGCTTAAAAACCATAAAGTTTGCATTTTTTTTAGGTACCTATAGGCTTAGTAATACTAGTTGTACAAGAAAATTTGGGAAAAACAATCAAAAGTTAGTCTTTTTGTGTTTTTGAGATTTTTTATTTCGTCACCGAATTAGCAGTTTCAAGTGTACAATTCGGATTCGTAATACTCATTTGTTCACTACGACTAGCAGTTTGCTTGTCAACTCGAATTAGTCAGTTTCAATGTCAACCGGATTCGCAATCTCTTTGTTCACCAAATTAGCAGTTTGCTTGTCAACCGAATTAGCAGTTTCAAGTGTCAACCGGATTTGCAATCTCTTTGTTCAACGAATTAGCAGTTTGCTTGTCAACCAAATTAGCAGTTTGTAGTGACAACCGGATTAGCGGTTTACTTTGATAACCGGATTAGCAGTTTGCTTGTAAACTGGATTAGCAGTTTACTTTGATAACCGGATTAGCAGTTTGCTTATAAACCAGATTAGCAGTTTGTAGTGTCAACCGGACTCGCTGTTTGCTTTGACAACCGGATTAGTAGTTCTTTCAGTGGCAACCTAATTCGTAGTTTTCCTTTGGAAACCTAATTAGCAGTTTTCCTTTGAAAACCTAATTTGCAATTTCACTTAGACTAAAGTTAAAACACACAAAATTGCTAACATAAATTATACGGTTTATTTCTTTGAAACTTAGACTAAAACTAAGAACTCAAACTTGAATTATACGGTTTTTCTTTTAATAAGAATTGTAAAATCCCGTGTATTCATAAAACATAAAACACTTAAAACCAACTCACTTGAACACAATTACTTCTTATCACCGCTCGATCAAACAATAATCTTTTAACATACCAATTTCTCAATGACGACTCTTGCTGACAAAGCGATTCTTTTGGGTGCTGACAATCATCCACCTATGTTAGAAAAGGATATGTACGATTCTTGGAAAAGTAGAATGGAGCTATACATGATGAATAGACAACATGGTCGAATGATCCTTGAATCCGTTGAAAATGGTCCACTCATCTGGCCTACAATTGAGGAAGATGGTGTGACTAGGCCAAGAAAATACTCTGAATTGACTCCTGCAGATGCAATTCAAGCTGATTGTGATGTCAAAGCAACAAATATCATTCTCCAAGGATTACCACCAGAGATCTATGCACTTGTTAGCAATCATCGAATCGCCAAGGAACTTTGGGAAAGAATTCAACTTCTCATGCAAGGAACTTCATTGACGAAACAGGAAAGGGAGTGTAAACTATATGATGAATTCGATAAGTTTGCTTATAAGAAGGGGGAAACACTACATGATTTCTACTTGAGATTTTCACTGCTACTCAATGATATGAACATCTACAATGTGAAACTGGAACAATTTCAAGTGAACACCAAGTTTTTGAATACCCTTCCTCCTGAATGGAGCAAATTTGTGACAGATGTCAAACTGGTTCGGGACTTGCACACGACTAATATTGATCAGCTTCATGCTTACTTGAAACAACATGAATTTCATGCAAATGAAGTTCGTTTAATGCATGAATGCAACTCAGATCCGCTTACTTTGGTTGCAACCCATCAAATAATCCAGTCTCCTTATCAAACTCATCAGAACTCATACCAAAACTCTCAACTTCAACCACAAGTTTCACTATATCAGTCTCCACAGTATGGATTACCTTATCAGTCTCAACAATACTTAACCAATCAATCATCAACACCTCTTTCAATTACTTATCCATCTAATGATTATCAATCATCAGTTCACCACAACGTTTATTCTCCACAACCATCCATCCCTCAATTGGAATATGCTCCTACAGTCAACTAACAACTACAATAACCTGAATTTCCCCAACTAGACTCGGGTCTAATTGTTCCAGTGTTCAAGCAAGGTGACGATCCCATTGATGCTATCAACATATGATGTCATTTCTATCAGCTATCGTCACGTCTTACTATCCTACTATCAACAATCAGCTAAGGAATTCGTCAAACCCTAGGCAATAAGCTACCATTAATGATGGAAGAGTGACTTTACAACTAGTACAGGGGAGGCAAATTTCTTTTGCTATGGGTATAATAGG
This sequence comes from Tanacetum coccineum, assembly GCA_026074375.1. Lineage (NCBI taxonomy): Eukaryota > Viridiplantae > Streptophyta > Magnoliopsida > Asterales > Asteraceae > Tanacetum > Tanacetum coccineum. The sequence goes on along the minus strand of BQNB010047631.1, from coordinate 14,007 downwards.
ACCTATACTCTAGGAGCAAGTGGAAGCAATTCTAGGAAACAAAGGACTGTTATTTGTTACAATTGCAAAGGGGAAGGACACATGTCCAAACAGTGCACTAAACCTAAAAGGAAACGGGATGATTCGTGGTTTAAAGATAAAGTGTTGTTGGTACAAGCTCAAGCAAATGGTCAAATTCTACATGAGGAAGAACTAGCATTTTTGACAGATCCAAGAATTGCAGAAGGTCAAGCAACACAGACATTCATTACCCATAATGCCACTTATCAAGATGATGATTTAGATGCATATAACTCTGATTGTGATGAACTCAATACTGCTAAAGTTTCTCTCATGGCGAATTTGTCTCATTATGGTTCAGATGTTCTCGCTGAGGTACACAATCTTGATAATATGAATAACAACATGATAAATCAAGATGTGCAGGCAATGCCGTTTTCTAAACAATCGAGTGTTGTGAATCAATCAAAGACTGAAATAACCAGTGATAACAATATCATTCCTTATTCTCAGTATGTGAAAGAAACACAACAGGCAGCTATTCAAAATTCTAACTCCTCTGCATAACAAGATGCACTGATATTATCTGTGATAAAACAACTAAAAAGCCAAGTAGTTAATTGCACCAAGATTAATCTGGAAAATAAAAGTGTCAATGATACTTTAACTGCTGAGCTTGAAAGATATAAAGAACAAGTTAAAGTTTTGAAAGAAGGACAAAATGATGATTTAAAATGTTGAGATAATGTTTTAGATTCATGTGAACAGTCTGTTGAGATTGATCGTCTTAAACAAACTCTTTCAGAATAATTAAAAGAAAAAGAATCTTTAATGCAAACAGTTACACTTCTCAAAAATGATTTCAAGAAAGAAGAATCTAGAAACATTGATAGAGAAATTGCTTTAGAAAAGAAGATCAAACAGTTGGACAATATTGTTTATAAAAGAGATCAATCAGCACAAACTGTTCATATGTTGACAAAACCACAGTTTTTCTATGACCATACCACTAAACAAACTCTAGGTTTTCAAAATCCTTTCTATCTGAAGAAAGCTCAGCAGTTGGAACCAAAGCTGTATGATGGAAATGTCATTAAGAACACTAGTGTTATTGTGATTCCTGAATCCGAAGAGACCCTAACACTTGCTGAAGAGAGTCGTTCAAAAATACTTTTAAAACAACAAGATCCAATGATTTTAGAAAAGAAAGTTAATACCACACCAGTTGATTATGCTGTTCTCAACCAACTTTCTCAAGATTTTGAAAAACGATTTGTTCCACAAACTAAATTATCTGCTAAACAAGCCTTTTGGTCTCTAAATTCTATGAATTCTTCAGACCCAAGTCCTTCTTGTAGACCCACCAAAGTTGAGGTTTTGAATGAACTTTCGAAAGTCATCATGGTAAATACAAGTTTGAAGAAACTTAAACACCGTCTTGCTGGTTTTGACGTGGTTGTCAAAGAAAGGACTACGACACAGCCATCACTGAGGGCTCATGGGGGTTTGAACATACAAAAGCTTGTTTTAGGGATGAAATAATTCCATTTGTAAAAGCACTGAAGGACTTATTTAATACATTCGACCAATATTTAATTGATGAACTTTTGGAAGTCCAAAATGTCTTTCATCAAATGGAACAGGCTGTGGAACAACATCGTTTAGAGTCCAAAACGTTTGAAATTAAAATGAATCAAGTTTTAAATGAGAACGAACGACTCTTGGAACAAGTAATTAACAAGGACATAGTGAACATAATTGTGAATTCTTCTGTGGTAAATGCTTCTGTGAATATGAATGAATGTGAAAAGTGTCTCAAACTTGAGACTGAGCTTCTCAATAAAAAGGATTTCATTGAAAAAGAGACTTACAATAACATGTTCAGAAAATACACAACTCTTGAAAAACATTGCATCTCTTTAGAAGTTGACACTCAACTTAATCAGGAAATTTTTCAAAGAGAAAATTCTGTTTCAAATGAAAGTGCTCCAGATTTTGATCAATTCTTTGAATTAAATAAATTGAAAGCTCAGTCACAAGAGAAAGACATGGTCATAAGGAAGTTGAAAGAGAGAATTAAATCTTTATGTGGAAATATGAATGAGGATAAGGTCAAGAAGGACATAGAAGAGATTGAAACGATAAATATTGAATTGGAACATAGTGTGTCAAAACTTTTTGCTGAGAATGAATATTTGAAACAGACCTATAAGAAACTTTATGACTCGATTAAACCCACACGTATTCGATCAAAAGAACAATGTGAGGGATTAATTAATCAAGTCAATCAAAAGTCTGTGGAAATCTCTGATTTAAATGTAAGTCTTCAGGAAAAAGATTTGGTAATTACAGCTCTCAGGGACGAATTAAGGAAACTTAAAGGAAAAGAGTTAGATGATACTGTTGTCACCAAAAACACCATTGCTCCAGAAATGCTTAAGATTTATGTAGAACCATTAGCCCCTAGATTGTTGAATAATAGGACAGTTCACTCTGACTACCTTAGGCACACTCAGGAACAAGCTGTGATACTTAGGGAGATAGTAGAACAAGGACACTCAAAAAATCCTCTAGATAGTTCCGTATACTTTGCCTGTAAGTATACCAAACCTCAGGACATAAGCAAATTAGCTCAAAATTCAAATTAGCTAAAAAACTTAAAAAAGCTAATACTGACTCTAAACTTTTAAGGGACTTATTAAACTTCTTTAATCTATCTTATAATATAAATTCTACACTTAAGCTAAGATTCAAAAATTAATAAGCTAAATTACTAACCTACTGTTTTTGGCTTTTGATGGTTTTTGGGGACTTTTGACAGCAACATTAAGCTATGTAAATAAGCTAGAAAATGAATTTAGTCTAATCTATATTGACTATCCTAGATCTAGAAAATTCTAAAAGATGCAGCTATTAAACCCTTAACTTAGTTGATTAATTTGGGGCTTAAGGATTGCAGTTATAGAGTACTTTAGTACTGCTGATGCCTTTGCACAAAATTGCAAAGCTATAGTGCAGTTACTAAAGAGTTAAAGCCGCACTAAAAACACACTCAATTTGAGTGAGATAAACACAAATCAAACACTAAACCCTGCCTTTTTTGGCTAGGATCAAAATTAGCAAGCTAAGATCAAAGCAAAAAGGACCCTGGTGCAGGAATACTAAGTTAAGCCATACCTTTTGAAATTTTGAACTCTAACTTATAAAACTAACTGTTAACTAAGCTTAAATGAAAACTCAGATGATCAGACTAATGTGCACCTGTAATGTTGACTTGTAGAGGTCAAACACATCTTATCCCAAACCCCTTTACTACTATGACAGTTTGATTGAGCTACTACACATTTGAAATCTATTAAACAAATGCTTTATTACTAAAAATTAATAGATTAAAACAACTTTAATAAGCATGAATTAACAACTAAATAAGCAATAATCTAAGACTTAAGCTATTTTACTATATTTTTGGTTTTTTAGAGGTTTTTAAGACAATTTTATGAAAAACTATGATTCAAACTAATAAAGTCAAAAACATATTAACTATTTAGACTAATTAGCTAAATAAAACACAAATAAGCAACAATAAGCAAGCTTAATAAGCAAATAAGAGATCTAAAATAGAAGCAAAGAATCATCTATTTAAACTAGAATAAAAGGAAATGAAAGAGAAACTTACAAACTCCTCTAGCTAAACAAGAGGTTCCCAAATAGGGCAGCTTCAAGCTCCCTAGCTTATTAGATAAGCTAGGGTAAAGTCCTTGAGAACCCTTCTATGTTTGGTTCTCCTTCCATAAGCTTATAAGTCCAAATCCAAAGGTAATTAGATTAAGAGCTAATTTTAAGATTTAGATAGGATTAGGATTTAATTAAGCTCCAAAATAAGCTTATAGACTTATTAGAGCTTATTAAGGCTAGTTGACAGATTTGCTTATTGAGAGAGCTTATGACTTAGATGAGAGCTTAAAAATGAGATTTAAAATACTAAAAACTGAATTTCATTAATTAAAGAAACTGATTACATTACTTAAAAAGGAAATTACAAATCATTTAAGGTAAATTACATTTAAGAAAAATACTAAATTAAGCTAGACTTAAAAACGACTAAAAAAAACTAGATGTCGTGTGTGTGAGAGGTGAGGCTCTATTTATAGGCTCTTGGTGAAGCTTCCAGACCCTCTTGCCTTGCTTTCCAATCTTTCAATCCTGGCCAATCATTTCTTCAATCATTTGAGCTTTAATTGTGGCCGTTTGATCAAATTGTGCACTCAAGGATTGCCAAGCTGTCATTCCTTGATGAGGTCAGCTTGTGCTTCATTTGTGAGTGGTTTAAGCAAAAAAAACCACTTTTATTTGCTTGCTTCCCATGGCTGACGTGTCTTAGGACTGAGATAACCAATGAGGTTGCTTTGATTTGAACCTTTATAACCTGCCATTGTATTTTGACCACTTGAATAGGGGGGGGGTGGGGGGGAACCCCACAAAAAAATAACATTTCCGCGCCCTTTAATTTTCAAAAGCCCTTTGTTTTCACCATGGTTAATACGTGGAAGAGATGATGAATAGTAAATGGCCTTCGCGCCATTTTTATAACTGAATCGGGGTAAAAGTCGTTTGACTTTTGGAGATGAAATTTTCAGTCCTTGTCGTCGTTTATTTTAGTGGTTGTTGTAAAATGACTTTGAGAATTGGCAAGAGTGGCCCTTGAACTTATTAAAATAGAATTAGATTAGGGTTTTGGGCTTTTGGATCGGGTTAAGCCATTTGGTACTAAAGCTATTTTTGGACTTTTCTAAAAGTTGGAGGACCAAGGTGGAATATTTTTGGGTTTTGTCTTTTATGAGTTGACTTTGGTTGACCATGTTGACCACTTTTTGACTGAGGGCTTGATTTTTCCTTGGCTTTGCTTCCGGCTTTTGTGCACTCTTCCGATTCTCGTGTTCGTGATTGCTTGTTTTTGACTGTTTTCTTGTCATTTTTGATTTATCCGTACCTGCACACACAAAACACAAATATAAGCATATTTTTGCCATTTTTGGTCTGTTTTGGGTTTAATTGGGTTATTTTAGGCATAAATGGATATGTGTATTCTACACTTATCAATGCTACACCAGTTGATTATGCTGCTCTTAACCAACTTTCTCAAGATTTTTAAAAACAATTTGTTCCACAAACTGAATTATCTGCTGAATAAGCCTTTTAGTCTCAGAATTCTATGAATTCTTCAGATCTTAGTCCTTCTTGTAGACCCACCAAAGTTAAGGTTCCAAAAATTAAGCCAGGCATAGGTAAATCTAAGTTTGAAGAAACTTAAACACCATTTTGTTGGCTTTGAACGTGGTTGTCAAAGTAATAAGAACCACGACATAGCCATCACTGAGGCTCGTAGGGGTTTGTACATACAAGCTTGTTTTAAGGATGAAAATATTCCATTTTTAAAAGCATGAAGGACATATTTAAACATCGATCATATTTAATTTGATGAACTTACTGAAGTCTAAAACGTCTTTCATCAAATGGAACAGCTGTAACAACATATTTGGATTCCAATGTTTGAAATGAATCAGTTTTAAATGATAAACGAGCGATTTGGAACAAGTCATTAGCAAAGATTATGTAAACATTATTGTGATTATTCTGTGGATAATACTCTATGTGAATGTGCATGAATGTGAAAGTGTCTCTAACTTGAGGCTTGAGTTCTCACAAAAGGATTTCATTGAAAAAGAGATTACTGATAAACTGTTCAGAAGTTATAACAAAAATCCCAACCTCGTGAAAAACATTCTCTCTTTAAAGTTGATACTCATTAATCAGGAAATTTTCAAAGAGACAAATTGTTTCAAATCAAAGTGCTTCGACTTTTGATCAATATTATGACATTAAATGATCTGAAAGCTCATTTCAAGAGAAACGACAGGTCATAAGAAAGTTAAAAGAGAGAATTAAATCTTTAAGTGGAAACATGAATGAAGATAAGGTCAAGAAGGACATAGAAGAGATTGAAATGATAAATATTGAATTGGAACATAGGGTGTCAAAACTTATTGCTGAGAATGAACATTTGAAAATGAGCCTATAAGCAACTTTTATGACTCGTCAAACCAAACGTATTCATTCAAAAAACAATGTGATGGTTTAGTTATTCAGTAATCAAAGTCTATGGAATCTTGATTTGAATGTTAAGTCTTCAGGAAAAAAGATTGGGTCATTACAACTCTCAAGATTGAATTAAGAAACATAACAGGAAACGATTTAGGGCTGATAATGTTGTCACCAAAAATACATTGCTAGGAATGCTTATGCTTGATGTGGAACCAATAACCCCTAAATTGTTGACAATAGGGACAGTCATCTCTAAATACCTAAAGCACACTCAAGAACACAGTGCGCTTTCTTAGGAAGTAGTTGACAAGGAAAATCACAAAAGCCTCTAAATAATCCCTTAGCTTGTTATAATTATACCCAACGAATTTAGGAGTTGCTTATAATAATCAGACAAAATCTGTCCTAGCATCAACAATTTCAAGTGACAAAATAATGGGTGTGGACCCCATAAGAAAAGGACAAAGGTTGATTCATGAGCTCGTCATCACAGAAACACAAACGTAAAAATAGCTTCTTCCTCAAACCTAGTTTTTAACAAACTATGTTGTCTTTATAGGAGTAAACCCGTTATAGTTTATGCTAGCGAATCACAGCTTTAGGCAATTAAAAGAAAGATAAGATTCAGCAAACACCAAGTAGTATTCAAAAGAATAAAGTAGAAGCCTACTCTAGGACAGTTAAATCTAGTTTGAAAAATAAGAATTGAGCTCGTCTACTTTAGTTATGTAAGTTACCTTGCTTAATGAGATATTGACAATGTAAGTAATGTAATAAAATGAAAATTTTCCCTGTATATTTGTGATAATAGTAAAATAAGTTTTGCGTTTGATGAAAATTCTTAGGTTGTTATATGTTAAATCTAAATCTGTTATGAAAAGTTCAAAGAGAAAAGTTTGGAAACCAACAGGAAAGGTGTTCATAAATATTGGATACACTTGGGGACCTACTGGTCGGACCTTCACTATAGTAGGAAATGTGTGCCCTTTAACTAAGATGACCACAACTGCTGAAGTGCCCTTTAGGAAACCAATTACTCTAGAAACTGATACACCTAAGCCTGTAGTAACGTTGGTTTACTCAAGGAAAGATAGGAAAATCAAAAACTAATGTTCATGCTAGCAAACCTAAGATTGTTAAATCTATATCTGCTAACAACAAGGAACCCAGTAAATCTTGGGGATCCACAGTTTCCAATGTTCCATCTTCCTCTCTTGATGAATGCAGGTTGTCCAAATTGTTCTCTGGTATTTGGACTCTGGCTGCTCCAAGCATATGACCGGAGATCGCTCTCAGCTCACCAATTTCGTCAATAAATTTTTGGGTATAGTTAAATTCGGAAATGATCACGTGGCAAAGATATTGGGATATGGTGATTATCAGATTGGGAATGTTACGATCTCAAGGGTTTACTACGTGGAAGGACTTGGACATAATTTATTCTCCATTGGGAAATTCTGTGATTCGAACCTTGAAGTTACTTTTCGTCAACACACCTGCTTCATTCGTAATCTAGAAGGTTTTGATCTTTTGACTGGATCTCGAGGCAACAATCTGTATACACTGTCTCTTGGAGATATGATGGCGTCCTCTCCTATATGTCTCTTGTCAAAGGCCTCAAAGACTAAGTCATGGTTATGGCACCGACGTCTATCTCATTTGAACTTTGGTGCAATCAACCATTTAGCTAGTCACAGTCTTGTTCGAGGTCTCCCTAAGCTAAAATTTGAAAAGGACCATCTGTGTTCTGCATGTGTAATGGGCAAAAGCAAGAAGAAACCTCACAAACCTAAATCTGAAGATACCAACCAAGAAAAACTTTATCTTTTGCACATGGATCTTTATGGGCCAATGCGTGTTGCAAGCGTTAATGGAAAGAAGTACATCCTCGTCATTGTCAATGATTACTCTAGATTTACATGGGTAAAGTGCTTAAGATCAAAAGATGAAGCTCCAGATTTCATAATCAAGTTTCTCAAGATGATTCAACTGCGGCTCAAGGTACCTATCCGACGAATCAGAATAAATAATGGAACGGAATTTGTTAATCAAACTTTGCGTGAATATTATGAGAAGGTTGGAATCTCTCATGAAACATCCGTTTCTCGCTCTCTACAGCAAAATGGTGTCGTTGAAAGATGTAATCGTACGCTAATTGAAGCAGCCCACACAATATTGATTTATGCAAAAGCTCTGTTATTCTTATGGGCAGAAGCAGTTGCTACTGCATATTATACCCAAAATCGTTCCATCATACGTCTTCGTTATGGTAAAACACCATATGAGCTTTTACATGACAAACTACCCGATTTATCATTTTTCCACGTATTTGGTGCACTATGTTATTCGACTAATGACAGTGAGAACTTGGGAAAGTTACAACCGAAAGCTGATATTGGTATTTTCATTGGCTCCTCGCGCGTGGTACGATCCATTGTGGCAGTTTCTACTCTCTCAAGAATTCTCTAAAGGAATCATGGATCCCACATTGTTCATCAAAAGACAAGGCAAAGACATTCTCCTGGTACAAATTTATGTTGATGATATAATCTTTGCGTCTACTACACCTGAACTATGTGACCAATTTTCAAAAATAATGTGTTCAAAGTTTAAGATGTCGATGATGGGCAAAATATCTTTTTTTTCTAGGACTATAGATTTCATAGAGTCCTAAGGGCATCTTTTTAAACCAGTCTAAATATGCTCTTGAATCTTTGAAAAAATATGGTACGGAATCTAGTGACCCCGTGGATACTCCCATAGTGGAGAAATCCAAACGGGATGAAGATCCACAAGGGAAAGCCATTAACCCTACACACTATCATGGAATGATTGGCACCCTTATGTATCTTACAGCCAGTAGAACAGACCTTACATTTGCTGTATGCATGTGTGCCCAGTATCAGGCAAAGCCTACCGAAAAGCACTTACATGCTATAAAAAGAATCTTTAAATACCTACGAGGAACCATTAATCGGGGACTCTAGTATCCAAAGGATTCTTCTATTGCTCTAACAGCTTTTGTAGACGCTGATCATGCGGGTTGCCAAGATACTAGACGAAGTACATCTGGAAGTATGCAATTATTTGGAGAAAGGCTTGTTAGTTGGTCATCAAAAAGGCAGAAAAGCGCTGCGATATCTAGTACGGAAGCTGAATATATACCCTTGTCTGGCTGTTGTGCTCAAGTCCTTTGGATGAGATCACAGCTTACCAACTATGGCCTTGAGTTCAATAAAACCCCAATGTACTGTAATAACAAAAGCGCTATTGCCTTATGCTGCAACAATGTTCAACATTCTCGATCAAAGCATATCGACATCAGATTCCACTTCATAGAAGAGCAAGTTGAAAACGGAGTAGTAGAGCTTTATTTTGTCAATACGGAGTATCAGCTGGCGGACATCTTCACTAAAGTCCTTGGTAGAGAAAGATTTGAATTTCTTATCAACAAGCTGGGAATGCGAAGTTTTATGCCGGAGACGCTGAAACAATTGGCAGATGAAGCTGAAGAATAGTGGTGGTACCTATTCAAATATCCTGTATATAATATGTATATATATCTAAAAACATAAAAACACAAAAAGATTTTTTATTTTTATAAAATTTTATAAAAACAAAATAGAAAAATATAAAATCAGAAAAAGAAAATATAAAAATATAAAACCAGAAAAACAAAATACAAAATTAAAAAATCAGAAAAAATATAAAAAGAGGTAATAATGGCATGTCTTCTGAAAATCGATAACATTTACGGTCTTAGAAATGTCATTTAACAATGATACGAGGCTGTAAATGAAGTTCGAGCAGAAGTTCAAAAGTTTTCAAAACATGCCAAAAATGGCTTGCTATTATTTCAGATAGCAACCCGGTCATCATCTCAAAGGCAAGTATTTCAAAATGAAAACTTGACCTCACAACGGGAATTTATTCTCGGGCATGGTCTACTTTATGACCATGCAAAGGCTTGTGCTTATTTTGCAGCACAACCCGTGCTATCTATTTTCCATGAGTGTACGTGTCAGTGCACTTATGATGTAAAATAAGAGAAATCTTATTTTTTGGTGTTGTTTTTTAGAAATAAAAACATTAAATATCAAAAAGTCATCAAAAATCATTTTCAAAGACATTCTACCACTCAAACAACGACTACAGCTCTTTAATTAGAAAACGGGTCATTGTTTAAGGGGGAGAAAATGTCAAATATCTTCTTCAAAGAATAAATCAGTTTGTGATCAAAGAAAAAGGTTTTTAAACAATAACGGGTTAATTATTAAAGGGGAGTTAATTAAGTTTAACCCACGTGAGCTTTAACTGTTATGTGTTTATGCTTTAGGGATTTATTTGCAAAATTAAGTTGCTAGGTTTGATAGTTAAAAATACTAGGGACTTAATGTGCCAATTTGTTAAAACTTTTCTATGCCTAAGTAAACTTAAATAAGCAAATGCATAAGAAATAAAAGTTTAGGGGGCATTTGTGTCAAAACTTAAAAGTTTCAAACACAAACACCCCACTTGCCTGCGTTGATAACACACACACAACAAACACTCCTTTTATTTTTCTCTCACCCATTTCGCTTCTAAAAAATAATCAAGATCATCACGAATTATTTTCAAACAATAAGGTAAACTAGAAATATGTTTTATACACTCTACACGTCATCCTCCCCAAACGAATTAGAGTGGAACTCTGTTTTGAGATTGACAACTCTTAATCTCGATCTAGGGTTCTTGAAATTTCAAAATTAGTGAAACCCTAAATTGATAGAGGGGTTTTGGTCGTCCTAGGGTGTATAACACTTGTTCAAAATAGTTTGTAATTTTGTTAACGTTTGATGTTGTTTTAATTGATTCTTGTATGCGTGAAATTAGGAAAGTGGGTAGAAATGCAAAATGTTAGTGGGTTTGGGTTTAAAAAGTGTTTGACACCATCCTTGTATGCATTTAAGCCCTAAAATCACTTGATTGTATGTTGATTTATGATGAATGAGTAAAAAGTTTGAATATGTGCTCGTTTTAGGTCCAATCTTAATCTCTTGTGGATAATTCATGTTATAACTAATTAATTGAGGCTTGAGTATGTTTATGTATGCTAAATGACTGATAAAAGATGCTAAAATACATAAATTAGAATCTGAAGGCGATTTAGGGAATCATGAAAGAGGTGATTTAGTCCCTCCATGAAGGAGGCGATTTAGTCCTTTCCTTTAGGAGGCGAAATAGACCTATGCCTTAAGGAGGCGATTAAGTCCTTCCCTTTAAGAGGCAAAATAAACCTATGCCGTAAGGAGGCGATTTAGTCTAAAAACCTTTAGGAGGCGATTTAGTCCTTTCCTTTAGGAGGCGATTTAGTCCTAATTCTTAAGGAAGCGATTTAGTCCAAATCTTTAAGGAGGCGATTTAGTCCTAATTCTTAAGGAAGCGATTTAGTCCAAATCTTTAAGGAGGTGAAATAGGTCAATTTTTTTAATCATGCTCAATCAGTTAAACAATGTGCCATATAGTGTAATATATAAAATTGGTTATATATAAACTGTATTGGTCAACTCTTAGCAGAATCATGACTTCTCGAGCTGATCAAATTGCCAAAGACAATGCCCTTGTTGCTCCAAAAAACTGATAGGTAATTGGAAAGTGCAACATGAGGATTAACCCAAGAATGAAAATACTAAAGGAAACAACGTATCAAGTAGTGCTGGATGCTTTGGCTCTCACAACATGTTATCCCGCCTTTCTGATCACTACTGATGTTCCGGTTATCTATATGCATCAATTCTGGGATACAGACTACAAACACGGTTCTTCTTACAGATTCAAGATTGACAACAAGAAGTTCGCTGTGAATGTGGAAGAGTTTAGGGAAATCCTAAACATATGCCCCATAATCCCTGGTCAAGAATTCTCTGATCCTCCTTTTGAAGAGGAAGCTCTATCATTTGTCAGACATCTTGGTCATACTGGAGAGATCAAGCATTTTACTGACATCACTGTTGATCATCTTCATCAACCATGGAGAGCTTTTGCAGCTATCATCAACAAATGCCTTTCTGGCAAGGTATCTAGTCTGGACAAAATGCGACTCTCAGGAATTCAGATTCTGTGGGGCATGTTCTACAAGAAGAACGTTGATTTTGTTGATCTTATCTGGGAGGACTTGGCTTATCAGATAGATAACAAAGATGCAAAGAAGTCAGACAAGATGTATTACCCTAGATTCACCAAGGCAGTCATCAGTCATTATCTCAAAAAGAATCCTTCTAGTTCAATGAGAAACAGGATGTTCATGCACACTGCTAGGGATGACACCATTTTGGGTATCATGAAGTTTGTCTCCAAGCATGAAGATGTTCAAGTTTATGGTGCTCTTATGCCTAAAGAGATGACTGATAAGGCCTAAATTATACATGTTTTGGGTGGCGTTATTTGTTTATATCTAATCATTTCTCGTAAGTTTTTGGTACTTTTTAGTATAAAACATATACAGGTTCTCTAGAAGACATTCTAAGATCATAAGAAGCAAAACTCAAGTGTTTACGCATATTAGAGCTCAAGATACAAGAAAAGAATACAAGATCTCAAATTGAAGCCTACAAGTCCGCCGCACTTTCTTGTTGTGCGCCGCACTTCCTATCAAAACATCAAAGTCCGCCGCACTTCACCATTGTGCGCCGCACTTTCTCCCCAAGTCAGACGTATTTAAGTCTCAATCAACCAAGTGCATTAATGATCAAAGTTCGCTGCACTTTATAATAAAACCTTCGCACTTCTTATCCAGCTGTAAAGAATTAAATGAAGAATTAAATGTTGGTGCATTAACACACCAAGTGCACTGCATATTTTTGCAAGTGCGCCGCACTTCCACCTGGAATTTAGCCTACAAATAGAGCCACATTTTTCACTCTCAAATCATCCAATAATCTCTCAAACATATTCCTCATCCCATCAATCATTCACCAATCATTCATCCCATTACACACACATAAACCATGCCTTAAACACCACATCCTTTCGAAGATCCAAGATCAAACAATCAAGAACAAGGAAGAATATCATCTTAGTATATTGAAATAATGGAAATTCATGTTGAATCATCTTATGTTATGAACCTCATAGCCATGAGAGGCTAAATCTCTCATGACTACTCAGTGACGTTATGATAATGAATAAGTGTTTGGTATGATCTTGATCTTGTTAATCTCAAGCTTTTGTTGCAATCCTGTTATATCTTATCTTGTCGGTTTTGCTTATCACTTAGATTATATACTCATTTCGGTATAGGTCGAAAGACCCGTTATGATCTATATGGTTTTAAAGATTTGTCTGTGATCTTTATCGTTAGTGCCGAGAAATCCACTTTCGTAATTGATAAACAAAATAAGTTTTGATATAATAGTTACCGGATCATTTGAGTGACACATCTGGTCTAGTAAACTAACTATAAGTCTTGAGTTAACTAATTTAACTTATGAAAACGTTTTCTAACGAGAAATCCTTTTTATAAATAATGTGTTCCATCTTTCAGGTCATAATCATTACTATCACTTATAAATTATTTTTGACTATCCGAGTAGTCATTTTCATTATTACTTAGTAAATCAAATATTATTTTCAAAATTATTAAAATCTATTTTTTGATTATTTGAACACTACGCAAATCCCTGTGGACGACATGGTCTTACCCTAAAAACTATACTATATACGGGGGTTATACTTTTACCCGTGTGTTTCCTTAATAGTATTAATCGGTGGAATCAGTCTTATAAATTTAAAGCTTTTGAAACATATCAGGCATAATCCCAAAAGGACTTTGGAAGAGTTGTTTGACTCATCATGGAGCGAACCATATCTAGTAGGGTTTTATTTCTCCTCTCAGACACCCCATTATGTTGTGGCATGTAAGGAGGA
>BQNB010047630.1:2278-43004 GCA_026074375.1 Tanacetum coccineum | reverse complement strand
TTAATCCGCTGAGCTTTCTTAAGGTGAAACGGATTTTGATAATCTAGAGCTTGTTTGTGTATATTATCATAGAAGGCTTGTGTCTTAGTTAACATGTGCACTGTTTGAGCAGATTGACCCACTTTAAAAAAAATATTATCAAGTTCCTTTATCTTCTTTTCCAAATCAATTTTGTTTTCCATATATTTATCTTCCTTTTCTTTGGATTCAATTTTGAAAACAATGAAAGTTTGGAATAAACATTCCTTTTCTTTGATTTGTTTTGAAAGATTTTGATCAAGTGAGTCAACTTGTTCTTTCAGTGCACGCTTCTTGTTGGGACTAAAAGACTTTTTGAAGTTGTTTGGAAGTTATTGCTGCTAAGGTTAGAGTTACTGCTGCTAAGCATAACTTAGTGTTGTTACGGATATTAGTGAAAAATATGCTAAGTAGTTAGTACTACCAGTAACTACTGCTAGTATATACTACTACTGCTAATGGAAGTTAAGACTGCTCAGGGACATAGAAGAGATACTACTAAGTAGTTAATACTGCTAGTATAAAAGTTACTATTATTAGGGTAACTTAGTACTGCTAGTATATGTTAGTACTGCTTGAATAAAGTTACAACCGTTAGCATAAAGTTAGTACTGCTAGTGTAACTTAGTACTACTGATGAAGATTGAAGAAAATATTCTAAGTAGTTACTACTACTTGTACACAATTAGTACTGCTGGTAAAAAAGTTAATGCTGCTGGTTACAACTGCTGAAAGATTACAACTGCTAGAAGAGTTTCTACTCCTAGAAGGATAAAGACAAGAGAAAGGATAAAGATGAAGATTGTTTATCAAGATTACTTACGGGATAAGTATAAAATATTTTTGTAAAAGATTCGTATAAGTTATTTGTTTAGAAGATCATGATAACTTAGGAAAATATTGTAAGCCTGTTAGGACTCATTGGTGTATAAAAGGAGGTCCTAGGGTATAGAGTTCGATGTACCAAAATCATATAAATTAGATATCTGGAAAAGTGTTATTAGTAGCTTCATGGTTTTGTAAACCCTAACACTATTAAGAGTATTCGTTTTATATTGAGGCTAAAAGTTTAGTAAATTGTTTGTTATTGATCTTGTTCATTACTGTTTCATTATAATTCCACTTAGTATCATTGACTAGATTCCGCAGTCTTTGATATTCAAAATCAAAGTTTCTACTATAGTTGTGTTGGATTTATCTTGCATAACTAAACCTTACATAAGCTAAGGAATTCAAGATCCATTCTATTGGGATCAACACAAAACCCACCAAAGGTTTCAGTTTTCTTTCTTTTTGCATGCGATCAAACCCTAAACCCTTTAGGGTTTTGATTTGCCATCTAACACCACTATCATGGTGGTTTTGTTCGTGTGTTGATTGATTCAAAGACAAAGGTGATCGTTTGCTAAACACTACTAGTACTAGCATACCTCGTTGTTTGCTAAGAACATATTGTGTGTGTCGAATTAGAGGGATCATACTTTGATCCTAGTGGTTTCGCGTGGTGTTATACATACGCGTATATTCAAGACGATGGTTAGTTTATTGCTAAAAGGTACACACCTTCTTGATCTCTTGTTAACTATGTTATTCTATAAAGCGAACTCGTGTCTTTAATGGTTAAACGATGTAAAAACCCAACAGTGGCATCACGAGCCATCGTGTAGAATTTATAGTTACAAGTAATAAAATTTGACAAAATTAGGGTTTCTAAAGGCTCAATATGAAAACGTTTTGCTAGCATCGCAGGCTCCTAAAACAAAAAGTGATTGGAAAACCTATGAAAAAGGCTTCAAAAGCTAATTAGTCCAAATGGAGATGCATGGAGAGTATCTCTCAATAAGACATCAATCAGAAGTTCTTACGAATTTGTCACAAGATGAACTATGCAGTACAATTAGTTGAGAACCAACCAAAGATTGAGACATTAAGTTTAGATGACCTCTTCAACAATCTGAAGGCCTATGAATCAGAGGTTAAGGGGACTTCTAACTCAACTACTAACTCACACAATGTAGCCTTTCTGTCCTCTAGCAGCACTAACAATGCATCTGGAGCAGTTAATACTACTCAGAGTTTATACTGCAACACAACAAGGAGCATACTAGATAAGCTCAAAATTTCCTTTAAATTTAAGTAATGTATGATTTAATTTATTCCTTCTTTGCTAGCCAAACAAGTATTTCACAGCTAGATGATTGAAGATCTTTCAACAAAAAGATCCTAATGATCTAAAGAGATAGACTTAAGTGAACGTTGCGATGCTGACTAATGAGGTCAAAGAAAGATCCTTAGATACGTAATAAGGAGAGCTGACAATGGTCCAACAAGAAGAATGGAAGAAATAATTAGGTTTGACAAGTCCAAGGTGGAGTGTTTCAACTGCCACAAGAGAGGATACTTTGCAAGGAAGTGCAGGGCACCCAAGAATCAAGACAACAGAAATAGGGAGCCTACCAGAAGGACTGTGCCAGTTGAGGAAACTACTTCAAATGCTTTATTGTCTCAGTGTAATGGCTTTGGCTATGATTAGAGCGACCAAGCAGAATAAGGTCTAACCAATTTTGCTCTTATGGCTTATTCTTCAACAAGTTCAACTTCTTCTACAAACTCTGAGGTATCTAATGACTCAAATTATTATTCATCTTGTTTAGAATGTGTAAAAGATCTAAAAGAACAAAACGAACAATTAGTTAAAGACTTAAGAATAGCTAAGATAAGTGTTGTCTCTTATAAAACTGGTTTAGAATCTATAGAAGCTAGACTGTTAGTCTTTAAGAAAAATAAGTTTGTGTATGAGGATGATATAAAACTCTTAAAACATGAAATCTATTTAAGAGATTTAGATATTACAGAGCTTAAAAGGAAGTTGGAGTTGGTTACAAAAGAAAAAGATAAGGTTCATCTTACAATACAAAAATTTGAAAATTCATCAAAAAGCCTAAGTGAACTTCTAGACAGACAAATAAAGGATAAGTGTAAAACAAGATTAGGGTATAATGCTGTCCTACCTCCCTATACTAGGAATTTTTTGCCACCAAAAACATGATTTAGTTTATCCTAGTCTAGATGATTTTGTTGATGTGAATGAGTCTGCTAGTAAGTCTATAGTTGAAAGGCCTATTGTTAAGACTAATGAACCTAAGACTACCAGGAAAGAAGATGGAGCCTCAATTATTAAGGATTGGGTGTCTAAAAGTGAGGAAGAAGACGTGCCTAAGATTAAAGCTGTTGAGATGTTTAATAAAACTATTTTTGCTAAGATAAACTTTGTTAAATCTACTAAGCAAGTAAAATATCCTAGGAACACATCAGTTGATAAAAATAGGCAAAACACACCTAGTCCTAGCGAAAACAAGAGAAATTGGAACCAGCAGATGTCTCAAAAATTAGGGAATGATTTTGAGATGTTCAACAAAGCTTGTCATGTGTGTGGTAGTTTTGAACATTTGAGGAAAGATTGCAATAACTGGTATAAAAATCAAAGGTTTGAAAAACCAATTTGGACCAATGTTCAAAGGGTGAACAAACAGAATTTCTCTAAATTAACACACCCCAGTCCAAAAAGGAACATGGTTCCAAGAACAGTCTTAACTAGGTCTGGCCCAATTTCACTTATTGGTGCTAGACCAGTTAATACTGTTCAACCAAGAACAGCAGTAAATAATGTAGGACCCATGAAAAATGTTATTAATAATGCATATTCAACTGCTAGAAGGCCTTTTAACAAAATAACAGCAGCTAATAACAGTAATTTTAATAAGAGGGTTAATACTGTTAATGATAAAAATGTTAATGCTGCTAGGCCAAATGCAGTAGTTAATACTGCTAGGCCAAAAGCAGTTCTTAGTGTTGTTAAGGGAAACAAGGGAAATGCTGGTTAAGACTTTAACATGTTGGGTTTGGAGACCAAAACATAAAGTCTTAGACCATGTCTCCAGAAATAATGGTGCATCAATGTCCTTTAAAAGATTTGACTATGTTGATGCACAAGGCAGATCCAAGTCAGTAATGGCTTGGGTCCCCAAAAGAAACTAATTTTCCTACCATTATGTGCAGGGCAATCCACAACAAGATTTGAAGGATAAAGGAGTAATTGACAGTGGATGCTCTAGGCACATGACAGGAAACAGATCCTATCTTACAGATTATGAAGAAATTGATGGAGGATTTGTTGCCTTTGGAGGTAATTCTAAAGGAGGGAAAATTACTAGGAAAGGTAAAATAAGAACTGGTAAATTAGATTTTGAAGATTGTTACCTTTGTAAAGGACTAAAGATTAACTTTTTTCAGTTTTCTCACAAATGCGTTGACAGGAAGAAATAGCGTTCTTTTTACTTATACAGCAATTGTGGGGGGAGGGAGGGGGGGGGGGTGGAGGAGGGGCATGTCTCCAGACTTTAGTTAACTTATGAAAGTCATGTTTTGCTTAAAGAGGACGCTAAAAGGATAACATGTACAATGTTGATTTAAAGAATGTTGTTCCTCAAGGAGGTCTCACGTGTCTCTTTGCAAAAGCCACAACAGATGAATCTAATCTTTAGCATAAGAGGCTTGGACATGTAAATTTCAAAACAATGAATAAACTGGTAAAGGGAAACCTCGTAAGAGGTTTACCTTCAAAACTTTTTGGAATTAATCAAACTTGTGTTGCTTGTCAGAGGGAAAGCAACACAGAGCTTCTTGTAAGTCCAAAACTGTCAGTTCAATCAGCCAACCATTACAAATGTTGCACATGGACTTATTTGGTCTAACATTTGTAAAGAGTTTAATGAAAAAGATGTACTGCCTAGTTGTCACAGATGATTTTAGTAGGTTTAGTTGGGTTTTCTTTTTAGCCACTAAGGATGAAACAAGTGAAATCTTTAAAACATTCATAACAGGCATAAAATATCTAATAGACCTTAGAGTAAAAGTAATTAGATGTGACAACGGGACTGAATTCAAGAATATGGTCATGAATTAGTTCTGTGAAATGAAGGGTATTAAGAGGGAATTTAGTGTTGCTAGGACTCCACAACAAACTAGAGTAGCAGAAAGGAAAAATAAGACACTAATAGAGGCTGCTAGGACTATGCTAGCTGATTCAAAATTGCCAACAACTTTCTATGCTGAAGCAGTTAATACTGCTTGTTATGTCCAAAATAAGGTGTTAGTTATCAAGCGTCACAGCAAGACCCCTTATGAACTTTTTCTATGTAGAAAACCTGCCTTAAATTTCATCAGACCATTTGAGTGTCCTGTTACAATCCCTAATACCATATATCACCTAGGTAAATTTGATAGAAAGGCTGATGAATGATTCTTTGTAGGATACTCTACCAATAGCAAAGCTTTCAGGGTATTGTATAATAGAACTAGGAGAGTAGAAAAAAAACTGCATTTGCAATTTAGTGAGAATACACCTATTATTGTAGGAAGTTGACCAAATTGGATTTTTGATAGAGATGCACTAACAAAATCTATGAACTATAAGCCAGTTATTGTAAGGAATCAATCTAATGGTAGTACAGGTACAAAAGCATGTGATAATGCAGGTAAAGCTATAATTGAGACAATACCTGGCAAAGATTACATACTGCTACCATTATCCATTCAAGATCCACCATTCTCTTCTAGTTCAAAGGATACTCCTGATGCCGGATTCAAACCATCAGGGGAGGAGGAAAAGAAGAATACTGAAGATCCAGGGATTAAAAGTGGAAATCCAACTGAAGGGAAAGATAATGAGGTTCTAAGTACACAGGAGCAAAGAATTAATCAAGAAAAGGTTGATAATATTAACAACACTAACAATATTAATACTGCTAGTGATGGAAATATCACTAACAATGTTAATGCTGTTAGTTCAACTGTTAATGCTGCTGGTTAAGAAGTTAATGCTGTTGATCCAAAATCAAGAATTGAATTTCCAAATGATCCAAATATGCTTGAATTAGAAGATATTGTTTATTCAGATGATGCTGAAGATGTTAGTGCAGAGGCTGACATGAACAATTTAGATACATTTATGCCTGTCAGTCCTATTCCAACTACAAGAATACATAAAGATCATTCAGTTGACCAAATCATTAGAGACTTGAATTCAACACCTCAAACAAGAATAATGACAAAGAATTTGAAAGAACATGGTTTGTTTAGTTCAGTTCAGCAAAGAACAATTCATAAAGACTTTTAAAATTGCTTGTTTGCATGTTTCTTATCATAAGAAGTGCCCAAGAAGGTAATCTAAGCATTAAAATATCCAAGCCGGATAGAAGCTATGCAAGAGGAGCTTCTACAGTTCAAGTTACAATAGGTTTGAACCTTGGTGGATTTACCTAATGGCAAAAGGGCAATTGGTACTAAATAGGTATACAGAAACAAGAAAGATAAAAGAGGTATTGTGATTAAGAATAAAGCAAGATTGGTTACATAAGGATACACATAAGAGGAAGGAATTGATTATGATGAGATTTTTGCTCCTGTTGCTAGAATTGAAGCAATTAGGCTATTCTTAGCCTATGCCTCATTTAAAGACTTTCTGGTGTATCAGATGGATGTCTAGAGTGCTTTTATGTATGGAAAGATTGAAGAGGAAGTCTATGTTTATTAACCACCAAGATTTGAAGATTCAGACTTCCTTGACAGAGTTTACAATGTAGAAAAGGCTCTCTATGGTTTGCATCAAGCTCCTAGAGCTTGGTATGAAACTTTGTTAACTTATTTGTTGGACAATGGGTTTCAGAGAGGAAAGATAGACAATACTTTATTTATCAAAAGGGACAAAGGTGATATTCTGTTAGTTTAAGTATATGTAGATGATATCATTTTTGGCTCTATAAAGAAGTCATTATGCACTGATTTTGAGAAAATGACGCATAAGAAGTTTCAAATGAGTTCTATGGGTGAACTCACATTCTTCCTAGGACTGCAAGTGAAGCAGAAGGAAGATGGGATTTTTATAAGCCAAGACAAGTATGTAACTGAGATTTTGAACAAATTTAGCTTTAGTGATGTCAAGACATCAAGCATACCCATGGAAACCCATAAGCCTTTGCTCAAAGACGCAGATGGTGAAGATGTAAATGAACATTTGTATAGATCTATGATTGGATCATTGATGTATCTAACTTCTTCAAGGCCTAATATTATGTTTACAGTATGTTCTTGTGTAGGATTCTAATTCAATCCTAAAAGTTTACATCTTCATGCTGTAAAAAGAATCTTTAGATACTTAAAAGGTGAACCTAAATTGGGCCTTTAGTATCCCAAGGATTCACCTTTTGATTTGGTGGCATATACTGATAGTGACTATACAGGAGCAAGTTTAGATAGGAAATCTACAATAAGAGGTTGTCAATTCCTAGGGTGTAGATTGATTTCATAACAATGCAAGAAGCAGACTGTGGTTGCTAATTCCATAACTAAAGTTTAGTATATAGCTGCTTCTAATTGCTATGGACAGGTGCTTTGGATTCAAAATCAATTGCTGGATTATGGATATAACTTTACCTAGACTAAGATTCATATTGATAATGAGAGTACTATTTTCATAGTGAAGAACCCTGTTTTTCACTCAAAGATAAAGCACATTGAGATTAGGCATCACTTTATCAGAGATTCCAATGAGAAGAAGCTTATTCAGATGATCAAGATTCATACAGATCAAAATGTTACAGATTTGTTCATAAAAGCATTTGATGTTAGCAGATTTGAATATCTGATTGCAAGTATTAGAATGCTTAACCTCTGAAGTATTGATTAAGGGGAGCCTAATTGTGTTCTCATGCAGCAAATTATACACAAATGATGATTAAAAAGGAATGCAAAAGCGGTTAAGGATGGAAATTTGAGTTAGTGCTGGTAACTTCAAGTTTCTGCTATTATGTATAATTAGTGCTGCTAGTTATACTTAATACTGCTAAGTTAATACTGTTAGTTATACTTACTACTGTTGGTATAATTAATACTGTGAGAATTGAGAGAATAAGTGAAAATAAAAACAGATAGAGAGAATTGTGAGCTAAAAGAATTAAGAGAAATAAAAAACAGACAGAGAATTATGAGCTAAAAATAATTGAGAGAAATCAAACACAGACAGAGAGAATTTGGTGAGCATAAAAGCAGAAAGAGAGATGCGTGAACTAAAAATAAAAAGAGTGACTTTGTGAGCTAAAAGAAATAAGAGAAATTGGTGAGCATAAAAACAGAAAGAGAGATGTGTGACATAAAAACAGGCAGAGTGATTCAGTGAGAAAAAGAATTGACAGATATAGTGAGAATAAAAACAAAAAGAGAGCTTGTGAGAATTAAAACTGATGATGGAAATGCTTTTTGGAACGAAATTAGAGTTAATGTTGGTGAGAAAAAGTTAATGCTGCTAGGTGTATATAAAAAACAGATAAGTGAATTGGGTGATAAAAAGAATATGAGAGATAAAGTGAGATAAAAACAGAACGAGAGCTTGTGAGAATCAAAATTGATGATGGAAATGCTTTTTGGAAGAATAAGAGTTAATGCTGCGGTGACTCAAAGATTAATGTTGCTAGGCATACACTTACTATTTCCACTTGTTAGTTTAATGTTTTAATGGCATAAACTGTACTACAGCTGGTTTAAGTTAATGAGCTAAGCCAGGCAAAAACTACTACTGTTGGGCTACTGCTGGTCAGTTAAAATCTGTTTAGGCTTAACTTAGTAACTGCCTAGTTCACGTTAATGTTTGTTGCGGTGCTTTTCATGAAATATCTTCGATTAAGGGTTTCATTCAATCACTTAATCGAATTTCAATCTGGTTATAAACCTCAATCATAAACCCTAACTCAATTTCATTGTTAATCATCAAAACCCAACTTCAATGGCTGCCCTAAAGTTCGCTAGTTCACACAACATGGTCGCATTCTTAGATAAACCCACTGAAAGTGATAGATTTGAGCAAATTGTGGATTTTTTGAATGCACATCCTATCAAATATACGTTAACGGTTAATCCCACAATCTATACTTCATGTATTGAGCAATTCTGGACTACTGCAAAGGTGAAAACTATTAATGGAGAAGTGCAGATTCAAGCCCTAGTGGATAAGAAGAAGGTGATCATCACTGAGACAAGTATAAGAAGTGATCTTCAATTAGAAGATGCTGAAGGCACTGAATGTCTGCCAAATGCTATAATTTTTGAACAGCTGACACTCATGGGGTATGAAAATCTTACATAAAAGCTTACATTCTATAAAGCTTTCTTTTCACCTCAATGGAAATTTCTTATACATACAATTTTGTAATGCCTTAGTACTAAGACTACTGCTTGGAACGAATTTAGTAGAACTATGGCCTCTGCTGTCATCATTCTTGACACAAACCAAAAATTCAACTTTTCCAAGTACATTTTTGATAATATGGTGAAGAACTTGGAGGGTAGGGTTAAATTTCTAATGTATCCAAGGTTTATGCAAGTGTTCCTGTATAAACAAGTTAAAGGATTGACCAAACATAAAGAGATTTATGTTACACCTTCTCATACTTAGAAGGTCTTTGCTAATATGAAGAGGCGGGGAAAAGACTTTTCTGGTAGGGACACACCTTTATTTCCAACCATGACTGTTCAAGCTTAAGAACAAGTAGGTGAAGGTTTAGAGATACCAACTGATTCCCATCATACACCCACTACTACTCAACCATCAACATTTAAACCTCAGAAGAAACTGTCTAGAAGGAAACAGAGGAAAGACACTGAGGATCCTCAACTTAGTGGTCCTACAGAACCTGTAACCGATGATACTAAAAATGTGGCAAGTGTGCCTACACATTCTAATGATCCACTGCTTAGTGGTAAGGATAGACTGAAACTAAATGAATTGATGGAACTTTATACCAGCTTATCACAAAGAGTTCTTGACTTAGAGAAAACAAAGACCTCTCAAGCTGTAGAGATTACTGAATTAAAAGAGAGGGTTAAGAAGCTAGAAAAGAAATGAGGGTCAAAAACTCACAGGCTCAGAAGGTTACACAAGGTTGGTAGATCTGTAAGAGTGGTTTCCTCTAAAGATGAAGGTTTGGGTGATCAGGAGGATGCATCCAAACAGGGGAGGAAAATTGATGAAATTGACCAAGATGCAGAGGTTACATTAGTTGATGAGACTCAGGGGAGGTATGGTGATAATTTAATGTTTGATACTGGTGTTCTTGATAATGAACAAGATATGGCAGAGAAAGAGGTTGATATGGCTGAAAAGGATGTTAGTACTGCTGATCCAGTTACTACTGCTGGTGAAGTAGTTACTACTGCTAATGTTGTAGTTAGTACTGCTGAAGTTACTACTGACAGTACTACAACAACAACTGTTGATGAATTGACCCTGGCTCAGACTTTAATAGAGATCAAAGCTGCAAAACCCAAGGCTAGAGGGGTTATAGTTCAAGAACCAAGTGAATTTACAACAACAACATCACCTTCACAACCATCACAACTTCCACAGGCTAAAGACAAAGGCAAGGCAAAAATGGTTGAGCCTGAAAAACCTTTGAAGAAGAAAGATCAGATTATGTTTGATAAGGAGGTTGCTCAAAAACTTCAAGCTCAATTAGATGCTGAATTGGAAGAAGAAGAGAAGCTTGCAAGACAAAGAGAAGAAGATGCAAACATTGCTGAATGGGATAATGTTCAAGCTATGATGGATGCAGATTATGAGCTAGCTGCAAGATTACAGGCAGAAGAGCAAGGAGAATTGACTATTGAAGAAAAGTCAAGATTGTTTGTGGAGCTCATGAATAAAAGGAAGAAGCATTTTGCAAGACTTAGAGCAGAAGAGCAGAGAAGAAAACCACCAACTAAGGCTCAAAAGAGAAATACAATGTCTACTTATCTGAAAAACATGGCTGGATACAAGCACAATCAATTGAAGACCAAAAGCTTTGAGGATATTCAGATGTTATTTGACAAAGAAATGAAAAGAGTAAACACATTTGTAGACATGGATACAGAGTTAGTGAAAGGCAGTGAGACAAGAACAGAAGGAAGTTCTAAAAGAGCAGGAGAAGAACTTGAATCTGAAAATTTAAAGAAGCAGAAGTTAGATGAGAATGTAGAAGCTGAAGTAGATGATGATCAAGAAGAAGCAGAGATGAAAAAGCATATGGAGATAGTTCCTGATGATGAGGTAGCAATTGATGCTATACCTCTAGCCACTAAGCCTCCAATCATTGTTGACTGGAAAATCATCAAAGAAGGAAAGATGGGATACTTTCAAATCATAAGAGCTGATGGAAGTTCAAAGAGGTACTCATTAATGATTCAGATGCTTCAGAATATTGACAAAGAAGACTTGGAAACTCTCTGGAAATTGGTTAAAGCTAAGCATGGGTTAACAAGGCGAGAGTAGGGCAATAAGAGAGTGTTATGGGGTGATCTGAAAGTGATGTTTGAACCTGATATAGAAAGTGAAGTGTGGAGGAATCTACAAGGACACAAAGTGACAGTTTGGAAGCTGTTTTCTTCAAGTGAAGTACATTTTGTGAGATTTTAGAATCTGCATATCTTTATGCTGGTAGAAAAGAGATATCCACTTACACCTGCAACAATTATATAAATGCTCAACAAGAAGCTTCAAGCTAACCATTGGAATGAAATGTGTTATCAACTTCTTAAGCTCATGACAAAATAGCTCAAGAATCCTGGAAGTGTTTGAATGCATCGTACTAGTGAAGATTAAGCTTTAAACAGAAGAAAACATGAAGATGAACAACTGTTTAGGGGATGGTATTTGGGATTAAAAGACTTTTTGAAGCTGTTTGGAAGTTACTTCTCTAAAGGTAAGAGTTATATGCTGTTAAGCAAAACTTAGTGGCTTGTTAGTAAAAATATGCTAAGTTATTAGTATCCAGTTACTACTCTCAGTATATATTACTACTGCTAATGGAAGTTAATACAGCTTAGAAACTTAAAGAAAATACTACTAAGTATTTAATACTGCTAGTATAAAAGTTACTACTGTTAGTGTAACTTAGTACTGCTAGAATATGTTAGTACTGCTTGAGTAAAGTTACAACTATTAGCATAAAGTTTGTACTGCTACTGTAACTTAGTACTGCTGATGAAGAATGAAGAAAATATTTTAAGTAGTTACTACTGCTTGTACACAGTTGGTGTTGTTGTATAAAAGTTAATGCTGTTGGTTACAACTGCTGAAAGATTACAACTGCTAGAAGAGTTTCTACTGTCAAAAGGATAAAGACAAGAGAAAGGATAAAGAAGAAGATTGTTTATCAAGATTACTTACAGGATAAGTATGAGATATTTTTATAAAAAATTCGTATAAGTTATTTGTTTAGAAGATCATGATAACTTAGGAAAGTATTATAAGCCTTGTAGGACTCCTTGGTGTATAAAAGGAGGTCCTAGGGTATAGCGTGGTATGTACCAAAATCCAGATATCCTTCATTGTTCTGTTAATCTATTCGTAGCTTCAAGGTTTTGTAAACCCTAACACTATTAAGAGTGTTCGTATTATATTGAGGCTGAAAGTTTGGTAAACTGTTTTGTTATTGATCTTGTTCATTATTGTTTCATTGTAATTCTTCTTAGTATCATTGACTAGATTTCGCATAGTCTTTGATATTCACAATCAAAGTTTCTACTATAGTTGTGTTAGATTTATCTTGCATAACTATACCTTATACAAGCCAAGGGATTAAAGATCTATTTTATTGGGATCAACAAATTACCAATCGTTTATTACCCAAATCAAACTATTCAACCAAGAATTGTATGATTAACAACATGATCTACACAGATATGTACTCAAAACACAAAAGCCCCCAAAAAGTTTGAAACCCGAATTTTGAAAAAATAATTGAAAATCGATTGATCTTTGTATCAAAGTCAGCGTGTTTCTGATACCATTTAGAAAACTTCACCAATATTAAAAGCAGCCATCGGATTATCCATACAATCAACCTCCCTAGAGTTTTTATTCACAACACCTATCAACTACTTCAAATGTAGCTATAAGTCTTGAGTTCAGTTACAATACAAAGAAGAACAAAAATGAAGAACAAAAAATGATCTTTAATCTCACAATTTGAGAGAGAAGATATACACAAAGACAATTTTAGAATGGGAGACTAGGGGTGAGCATCGGTCCAAAACCGGACCGGACCGAGACTGAAATGGTCCAAAATGCTGGACCGAGGACCGGACCGAAATGGTATGGTCCGGTCTAGGTCGGTTTGGTCCGGTCCGGTCCGGTCCTATAAGGCATAATCATTGGGTTTTTTGGTAAAACCAGACCGGACCGACTAGACCGAAGATCGAATTGGTCCAAAACACCGGACCGAGGACCGGACCGAAATATGTTTGGTCTGGTCTGTTCGGTCCGATTTTCTGCTCTGGTCCAGTTGAACGGTCCATATGCTCAGCCCTAGGGGAGACTATAACAATACAAGTGAGAGAGGTTGGGGTATAATAAACATCATATACCCCAGCTTGACCTAGCTTCCAACTTTTTCTTTCTTACCATTAAGTCTACAACTTCCACAACTTGTCACTTCAAGTCCATTCACTAGTAAACCAAGAACAAAAAAATCCAATATTGATGTGTGTTTTGCAAGCTTTAAATTTATAATAGTAGAAATACTGGTTAATTGACTTAAAACATAAAATGGAGAAAGTATACCCTTTCGTGTATAGTATAGCCTAGATAAGTCTAGGTCAATCCACAAGGTTTGTATCAATTCACATATTATTTATCAAGAAAAAAAGCCAAATGATTATCAAATATCAAATAGCCAAAACGCGTGTATAAAGTAAGCAAAAAACAAGGCATTATCCACATAATATAATACATAGGGATAGAGTAAGACTTTATATAAACAAAGCATACAAGTCATATATGACGGGTAATCATAATAACAAGCATATCTACTGAATATGCAAAGAAAATCTTTCGACCTATGATTCTAAGCATATCAAGTGCATTAAGATTGGTTTATATCAAAGATGCATACAAATGAATTCCTCCCAACCCGGTCGGTTAACATAAGGAATGGTCTTAAATATTATTCCACTTGGTTTGTTTATCAATTTATCACGTAATTCTCACAAGTATGATATTGAATCATTATAGACAGATGACGCAAAACCAACCATTTTCGGCCTATGATAGTTGCAACAATAAATCAAAGGATAAACAAGTTCCAAGTAAAGATAACATCAAATTCATAAACACGCATAATCACAAGTCATAGCAAAATCATCCAAATACCATATTACATATCACATGTCCAACATATGAGAAGTAACCACATCATAATCAACCAAGTATCCAACATTACAAACATATCAAACTCAGAATAATATTCATTATTGAAGTAAGAAATATACCGAAGTCGCTTATGTATGTAATATGGGAACAAAGTACCAAAACCGATATTGCAACTAGTAACAAACACCAAACCAAAACCCATTGCTTCCCTATACAACCAACAACCAAAATCTACTGAGATGCCCCGAGAATCAGTCACGAACCCTCTAGAAATTCAGCAACATGTCGCCAAATGGTGTGTTTGGTAACGGGGTTAATATAGTGACTTAGAAGGATTTGGTGTGAATCCTCGAAGTATCAAGATGATATATGTTAGGGTCATGTGTACAGGAGTTTTGTGGTCTGGAAATGGTGTTGGAACAGTGGTGAGTCGTGGTGGTAGCATGGTGAGATAAAGGGGTGTTTGGTTCATAGGATCCAAAGATCCTCATCACAACTTCCTCCTCTCCCAATTGATTTTAGAGATAGTATGTCTTTCTCGTGACACAAATGAGGTATTTATAACCTTTTCCAACACTTGTGGACCAAGGGGAAGTAATATGATTGGATTAGTAGTAAATGAGAGTCATTAATATGACTTTTTAGCTGTTCAGACGCGAAGTGTGGCGTACTTTTTATTTTGTGCGCCATACTTATAAGTGCGTCGCACTTATTGGCAAAACCGGCGTACTTCTAGTCATTTTCAGGCTTTGGACCAAAAATCAAAGTTGTAAATAATTTTTTCTCGTTTTGTGGCCGCCTAAATCAAGTCAATCGGAGTTTGTATCACCAAGGCCAAAACAGTAAAGGTGTGTCAGGAGATCTTGAACTTGAGTTGTTTCTTTGTTTAAGTTCTAATTCTTCATGTTTTCTTTCATTTCCTTCCACGACACGTACCCTGAACCTACAATATCAAATATAGTCTATTAAGTATCGAAAGTTCATATAATTAACCAATAAATATATATAAAAGCACAGATAATGCATATAGAAATATGTATAAAATACGCGTTATCAAATCCCTTACACTTAAACTTTGCTTGCCCTCAAGCAAATCTAAAAAAAGAAAATTGACGTGAGGGTCGTAATGACTTCAGCATGAAGTTTTACAACTCCCTAGGCAGTGCACCTAATCATTATAGTGTAGTATAGGCAAGACACGGGGGTTGTTATCGTTCTCTAGGGGAATAGGTTGGGAAGGATTGATCACGGTCTAACAAAATTCTAGGGGTTGAGAGAAGATTCTTTTTGTGTTTTTATATTTATAAGAAAGCAGGTAAATCTATGGTTTGAGATGTTTGTTTGTTTAACTAATAACTAAATTAATTATAATCTAATCTAATAGTGATAACTTTATGATAAACAAATGTATTTACCTAATCATGCACTACTCCTCAGATTGCTTCTCCTAGATCCGTTGCCTTGTCAAACTTGTGATGATTTGTGTAAGTATTTCCTAGGTCATGAATGGATTATACGAACCCGCCGTCTATTTAATATTCCGTTAAGGCAACACACAAGTAAGGTAGTATGAAGACTATTACAAGCCTCCTAAGAGTATATTAAATTCATGTGAAATAACTTAAAAGGGATCAACCATATTAGGGGCAAGGTAGTATGAAGACTGTTACCGATGATATCCTTTCTACACTACTCGCGTTTCCTAGACATATCAACAACGAAATAGACAAAAGCTGGTTTTCTAAAGCCTAACGCGCACATTCATCAACAAGAAGCAACATCAAAAGGATCTACAACCTAAGTTTCATGCAATCATAGATAAATACAAATGAGGGTTTAGCCTCGCATGTTATAAAGAAAGCAAGAAGATAAATCAATCAAACAACACATAGACATATTGAATTATTAATGATAAATAACATGGATTTAAGGTAGTAAAATAAGGTTTTAAGGCCCTAAAAATGACCTATAAAGCTGCTAGAATGATTAGGGTTCGTCTCTCTAGGTTTATACAAAGTTTCACACTAAAGTTACACACTTAAAACCCTAAAAACGGATTTATATTTATGAGATATCGATGCGACGATGTCGTTTATCGCTTAGAAATCCTGACGCCGTCGCCACGTAGATGATTTTAGATTCTCTTTAAGTCGGCCACGTCCTGACGTCGTCACGAAATTCCTGACGGCGTTACTATATAGATCACGACGGTGTCGCTTTATTCCTGCGACGCCGTCTCCAGCCACTGTATGCATAAATCTTCAAGAGATTTGGTGTAGGTCTGTAATCTTGTCTGTTTCTTCTCCAAATGAGCCCAAGTCACGTGTATTTCCTCCAAAATCCATCCAAGTGCTAAAAACCTAAAAACAAACGATTAAGCATGTAATCTATGCATTTTTGCATGATTTAGGAGGTTAAATGACCCCGAAATAATGTATAAAATAACACCTCATCAAATACCCCTACACTTGGGATTTTCTTGTCCTCAAGCAAATGGACTTTTCTACCTAGACAATAGCAATATTGGGGTCATTTAACCTACTCTTTAAAAGTATTTTATAACACAACCTTCTAGACCTCGTAATAAAAAGCACGGAAAGTATATACTAGCATCTCACATAAGTGTTTGGGATTATCTCTTTCACTCGGGTGTATAATAAATTATAACCTAATGGGAAAACGGAAAATCAACACTCATTACTTGTCATAGCATATAAATTACCATAGGCTTAGTAAAGGATCAAACCTCCACCGCTAGGCACAAGCATTATTCATTACTATCCAAGAGTTCTTTTAAAGGGTCGTGGGGTGTAGGTGTAAGATAATATTAACGGAAACGGAAACAGATGGGATACATTTGGGTGGTGAATTTGGGTGAATTTGGAGTGGAAGGGTTAGCTAATTATTTATAATAATACACGTTGATTTGGTTGCTAAGTCAAAGACTCGGACAAAATATACAAACTCTACATGAATCTCTTTCTTTTTCTTTTCTTGACTCTAATATAAACATAGACATAAGCAAATAGCAGCCCGTATATTTTTTCAGTCTTTTTTTATATACATTTTTTTCGTACACTTTTGCCCTGCCATCGCTTAAACATATAATACATCTTGGGGTTTTATAGATACACCCCTACACTTGAACTTATACATACCCGATTATTTACAATCTAACTAATGCCCTGATTTAAGGTGGAACAAAATAACATGGAGCTTATTGAGCTCTATTGGGGGTACGCTACAAGAAAAATGGGTTTTTGGGATGACTTTTTTTGGAACGACCATTAAATCGTGCCAAATACTTGTATTTGGGATAATCGTGCCAACAACATGCGTATTTGGGACCACCAATAAAAAACCGTCCCAAAAACTTACGTATTTGGGACGATGTTTAAAAACGGTTCCAAACGAATACTTATTTGGAATTATTTGTTTTAGTTGTGCCAAATACTGATGTATTTGGAACAACTATTATAAAGTCATTCCAAGTACATACTTCTTTTTGTGACGGTTTACAAAAAACGTGCCAAATGCTTGTGAATTTCGAACTTTTGTAAAAACTTTTCCATGTACATATGTATTTAGAACCACCGTAAAAAATGTTATTAACAATTATCCTCTGAAAGCCTTTAGTTAATGCACACGTCAATTGGTACCCTAGTTACTAATAATTAAGTATGTGTTTATATGTGTATCAAATTTTTTTGTGACAATAAGAAATAATATATGGATGGACCTTTACTCAAAAAATTTACTTATCTTTGCAAATTGGACTTTCGGAAGGAGATCTAGGAATGGAAGAGACCTCATGGACTTTTAACTAGCTTATCCAATAGGATAAGCTAGAGCTTGTAGCTGATAATTGTGTTTAAGCTTCTGTTTAGTGAAGGCTGAGGTAGTTTTCAATTTAAATCCCTTTTTGCCTTTTTATATTCTAGGTTTAATCTCAGCTTAGTAGTATAGATTAGTTTAGCTGCTTAAATGTTAGCTTATATTGCTTATTTACTTTATTCTAGGATTATAGGAATGCGAGATTATTATTGTTTATCTTATTCTTAGTTTTGATCTTAATATTTCATTTCTGTCATAAAAATCTATAAAAAACCAAAAATATTAGTTAAGTTAGTGTAGATTTTAGATTTTAGCATTTTCAGTTGTTAATTAATGTTGTTTAAGCTTGTTTTAAGTTCATTATCATCTGGTATTTAGGTTTTGTTAATTGCTTTTCAAAATTTCAAGCTAATTTGAATCTGTCAAGTACCTTAAGGAGTGTTTGGCATAGGCTTATTTGACCCCCTAAAGTCAAAATTACTTAGTGAATTTTCCTTGGTTAGTTTGAATTGCTCATTTGAATAATCTCTAAGTAGGTTTGTAGGATTAGATTAAGCTGAAAATCATTTTGAGGTTTAATTTAGTTGTTTATGCACCAGGGCAATCTGTCATTTGATTTTACTTGTTAAAATTTGATCTAGGCTTTAAAGGTTTTGTTTATGTTAGAAGTGAGTTCAAACACACTCATTAAAAGTATGTTGTGCAGGGTAGAGTCTTAAGTTGGCATGCACTATAAGAGAGGACTCTTGGTCATTTGCATTGGCAGTAGTAACAATAAGTTACTACTGCTGCCTGTTTTAGCTTAAATTCAGTCAAGAGTCTATAGGATTTAGGAGCTTATATTAGAGTAGATTAATGTTTATATATAGCTTAGCTTAGATTAAGTTAGCTTTTCATTTTCAAGCTTTATTACCTAGGTAAATTTTACTCTTTAAAAGTCACAAAAACCTGAAAAAAATCCAAAAACAGTAGGATTAGAGCTTAACTTTTAAAACTTAAATTCTAATTTATAGTATGATTTTTTTATGCTTTAGTCTAGTGCTTTAAGTAGCTTAGTTAAAGTTTTAAAGGTTTTAGCTTAAAATTAATCATAGCTTATTAAGCTTTTTTGCTTAGATTCTGATTTAGAATTTTAGTGTTCTTCCTAAGTTTTTCACTTTTTAATCTTTAATTTCAGTTAGAAATTTAGTGTTTGCAGCTGTAGTTGGTTATCATTCCTAGCTTGTAGCATTTATAAGCTTCTCAGTGAAACAATTTTTATGCTTTTTCTTTTGAGCTTCAATTTGAGCTTTGTTGCATTCATTTTTTTTTTTTTAGTAAGATTAAGCAAGAAAGAGGGCAAAAGCCTTTACTGATTTGCAGCAGCATTTAAATAGTTTTTCTTTCTAGAGCTTTAATTTTTTGTTTCAACTAGTGTTATTTTGATAAAGTTGCTTATATTCGTGCCCTTATTAAGGTCTAGTATTTAGTTTTTCAAAAAAATAAAAAATTAACAATAAAATATCAAAAAGGGTTGCCCAGCCTCGAACCCAAGGGACCCTAGCTTAGCTACCCATTCGTGTTTACCAGCTACTAGGTGGGACAAATCAATATAAACTTCTTCTTTTCTTTTAATTAATATACACATTTTAGTTTCTTTTTTTTTTTAATAAGCCGTAGCATTATCTCGGGCGTATGTGCTTATTGTTAGAGCTGTGTGACCTTAGTATATTTTTTTATCTTTTTATAGCTTACTTATTTTCCTGAATTTTTGGTAATTTTTCATTAAGTAGATTAATTTCTATCATTTTTCGAAAGTTTTAATTTTAAAAAAATCATAAAAAATAGAAAAAGTTTTATAAAAATACAAAAAAAATAGTTTTTAGTTTTATAAAAAAATAGCTTTAGTTTTACATAAAGAAAAATCATTTTCACTTTTTTTTAGATTTTAAATTTCATTTTTAGGCTTTTATTTTTAATTTTAAAATAGGGATTTTATTTTTAAAATAGTTAAAAATAATTTTCTTAATTTTTATAGTATTTTAGACTTTTCTAAGCTTAAAAATTATTTTTCCCAATTTTTAGGACTTTATTTGCTATTTTCTAGGATTTAATTAGATTTAAATAGTTTTTAATTCATAATAAATCCAAAAATAATCAAAAAAATATTTTTCTTTTTCTTAAAATTTTATTTTGTCCTATTTTAGGTTTAGAAATTTAGTTTGCATTTTTAGGACTTAATTTTGATATACTTGTTTATTTGTCGCGTTTTATTTGTTTCCCGTTAACCTTTTTAAGTGCTTAATTGCTTTTAATTGTTCATTTTAAATTGTTGCTTTTATTTGGTAGTTATAGATCATCAAAACATCTTTGCTTTCATTCAAATCATAATCCAAGCTTAAACGTGGTTTCAATTGCACAAGTCGTTGGGGAAACGACCCGGGTGATCATTCTTACCGGTTATTTATATATAGTTTATATTTTATATTATATATTTTTTTGAGATGTGAACTTTACAAGGGTAACTTGGTAATTTTTTAATTGCTCTTTGGAATATTATTATAGTATTTTATATTTTATAGTATATAAAACACACAATCAGTTTTTGGCGCCTGTTTAAGATTCCTTTGATTTTAGTTTATTTGGTTTGAAGATCCTTTCGCCCTCGAAAGTTTCATTCTTGATTTATAATTCAAAAATCCAAAAAAAAATCATAAAATATAAAAAAGTAAAAAAATATTTTCCTTTTCTTTTTAGTATAAGTAAAAGATAAAAAAAAATAATAAATAAATAAAATCAAAAATATAAAAATTATCCTTTAAAAACAGATAAAATACACAAAGTTGGTAAACGAACACCAACAAATAATCTCTTCTATTGAGATATTATCATTTCAATTTCCGGTGAACTTGTTGGTTCCCAAATCGAACCAAAGATTTAAACACTTGCCATCTGTGTCTCTACGAAATACGGCTCACCTTATAAAGTAATTTTTAAGAGCTACCGTGAAGTAGTTGATTATTTGGTTTAAGTCTCTTCCGTATAATCGTTAAAATTCATTGTTAATTAATATTCAAAAATCCAAAAAAATTAGTGTAGAATTTTACTTTCAATTTTTAAAATTTTCTTGATTTTAGTGCATGCGCACTCGATCTCAAGCTCGAAATCGAAGTCGTCGACAGCAACAAATAACATCGGTTATTGTTGAAGGACCCGAGTTTCCAATGGCCGACAATCGTACCATGGCTCAGATGTTACAAGCTCCCATCGAGGGATATGAAGATGCAATTGTTGTTCCACCGATTAATGCAAACAATTTCGAGCTTAAACAACCTTTGATTAATCTTGTGCAAAGTAATAAGTTCAAGGGTAGACAAGACCCTCACAATCACCTTCGATTTTTCAACAAAGTCACTTCAACGTTTAGACATCCCGAAGTTCCGAACACTTCGATCAAGCTTTTGCTTTTTCCTTTTTCTCTAGACGGTGAAGCCCGAGATTGGTTAGACAAGGAACCTCCTAGATCAATTCTCACATGGGACGACCTTGTTGCAAAATTCATAAATCAATTCTTCCCACCTTCAAAAACCACTTACTATCGGAATGAAATCACTACTTTTTACCAAAAACCAAACGAAACTTTCAACGAAGCATGGGAACGTTTTAAAGGACTTCTTCGTCAATGTCCTCATCATGGTTTCTCGGAATTACATCAACTTGATACGTTTTACAATTCCTTGAATACCAATGATCAAGATGCCTTAGATTCCGCCGCGGGTGGCAATTTTTTAGACAAGATGCCTCAAGAAGGATTAGCAATTGATGAAATCAAATCAAAAGTTCGTTACTCAAGAAGTCGTGCTAATGATTCAAGAGTGAGTACGGATGCTCCTCTTTCTAATTCTTCACCTTCTAATAATTCTTTCGATATTCAACAATTAGCCGCTTCTCTCGAGGATAAGATGACTATTAAGATGAAACAAATGATGAATGAAATGAAAGCTTTAGTTGTTACTACTCCCGCACCCATCAAAGCGGTTGAGGAAGTATGTGTTACGTGTGGATCGAATCACAATTTTAACCATTGTCCGTTAACTCGAGGTGGAAATGATTTTCCCGTTTTTCATGACAACATCCAACAATTTCAACAAACCGCAGCCGTTGGCAATTTTCTTCAAAGAAACTAACCATCCAATTTGGCAAGTCAAATGAAACCACCGGGTTTCAATCAACCAAATGTCCAAAACAATCAAAACCGTTATCAAGGAACCAATTCTAATTTCAACCAAAACCGTGGAGGAAATTTCAATCAAAACCGTCAAAACAACTAAAATCAAGTTTATCAAGCACCACCATACCAACCATCAACAAATCAACCTTTGGTTAATCAAGCCTTACCTCCCGTTTCACAAATTCAAGGAGTGTCTAAAACAGATTTTGAAAGTTATGCTAAAGCAAAAGATGCGAATATGAATAACTTGCAAATGAAGTTGGATAATTTTCAAAGAAACCAAAATGATTTTCAAAGAGTTTACAATGATTCTCAAAACAAGCAAGATGATTTTCAGAAAATGATGCTCAGTTTCATGTAAAGCTATCACACCAATCAACCTTCAAGTTCAAGTTCTTTACCAAGCAATACCATTCCAAATTCTAGGAACAAAGCCAAGGCAATTATGACTCATAGTGGTGTTTCATACGATGGACTTCCGATTCCACCGGGGGGGGGCCGGTGGGAAAAGGAAAGTGTGAGTGACAAAGGATACGTGACTACCGAGCACCGAAGACATCCAACCCTCCACATTGATCCAAGAACAAACCAAAGACAAAGAACCAATCGAAGAACCTTCTTTCGTTGCTAACAAAGCCAAACCTAATTTTGCCTTATAACCCGTCAAGACTAAACAAACACAAGATTCCGTAAAAGATGATATCCTAGCATCAAAGTTTATGGAAACTTCGTAACCTTCACTTGAGCTAAGTTTCTCGAAGCACTTATTCATATGCCAAAGTTTGCTCCGATGTCAAAACAGAAGCTTAATACCAAAGACTAGTTGATCAAATTAACCAAACATGCCATTTGAAAGAAAATTGTAGTGCGTTGTATTTGTCCTAAAAAAGCTTCCAAAAAAGCCTAGTGACCCCCGGTCGATTTCTCATTCCTTATGTATTTATTGTGAGTTTGAAGTTACTTAGCGATTGCCGATTTAGGTGCTAAGTATGAAATCTCATGCCTTTATCCATTTGAAAAAGCCTTCCAACTCCTGGCCTAACTAAACAAAAATGGTATTATAATTAGCCGATCGTACAATTTCCCCAAACCAACCGGTGTTCCGAAAATGTTTTTGTCAAAGTAGGGAAGTTTTACTTTCCCGCTGGTATGTGTGTAATTACACATACCTTTTACCTTTAAAAACGAGCGAAAAAACCAAAAACGGATTTAAATGCCAAAAATATGCTTGTTTTGCTAATTGTGTTGTGCAGGAACGGATATCTAAGAAAAGGACGAAAAACGAAGCCAAAACGACAAAACCGGACACGGAATGGAAAAGCATGGAAAAGACAAAGTCCAGTCAAACAAAAAGCCTGAAAAAGTCAACCCAAGTCAACCCCGACAAATCCAAAAGTCAACAAGTGAAGAAAAATAAGTTTGAGGGTTAAATTTGCCAAATCCTAAACTTGTTTAATGAAAGAAACTAAGGAGAAATCTCACAACGCACTCACAAAGGGCCCCAATCTGCCAATTTGGCAAAGTTAAACCACAAGGCGGCGCAAAAAGCTCCAAGGTCAAAAGACTTATCCAACGCTAACAAGGACATACGTGTAAATAATCATTATAACCCTCAAGGCGTGTATTTTTGCGCCAACTCCAAATCAGTGTATAAAAAACAAGACAGTGGTGCAAACAAAACAAACACCATGAGGGGCCAAACTTGTTTAACTCCCAAACCTTCACCAACTTTAAATAACACAGTATAGTCTTGCTACAAAGCATTCCCGCCAAAACCCAATACCCCACAACCTGTCGTTTTCTCACCTCGTTTGACTTCCCATATACATCCAAACCCTTCACCATCCATAACCCCACCCCCCACATGGCTTTTGCCATGTTGGCAATCCAAACTCCCACCAAGTTCATCAATGGTTCTTATAACTTTTCTTGGGCACCGAGGGGAATGGAGGGCTCAGATTGTCTCTACACACCCACAACAAACACACAAGTCTTGTTTTGTCTACAAGAATGGCACAACCAGCAAGAAGAACAAGACAGAAACCTACTGTGTTTTCTTATTTAAAGCATTGTAAGCCATTGAGGCAAGAGAGTAGTTTTAGAAGAGTTAGTTTTATTTTAAAGTGTAATTTTTCAGTTTTAGTTTTTAAGAAGTGTAACTCCTTTAAGTTTGTGTGTACTTGTGGTTTTAATGAAAGTTAAGTTTTAAAAGTTTCAAATTGTTTTTCAAGTGTTTGTTTGATTTAAGCTAACTCTCAAGCTAAACTTAAGTTACCTTACAACCTGTTTTTAAACTGAAATACGAATTTTTGAAAAATTTAAAAAGAGTAAAAGCTACTGTTGGATCAAGTATGGATGAATAAGCAATATTGGAAGGCTTATTGGGATTGCTTAGTTTTAGCTTATTTATAAGCTTTGGGTAGGATTTTAGAGCTTAATAGGTTTCAAAAATCCTGTTTTGAGCAAAGGATTAAAGGTACATTCCCTTTTAAATTTTGCTTAAAAGTTATTGTAGCAATTGGTTATTAGCTCAATTTTAGCTTATTACTGTTCTTTTTATGCTTATTAGTGTTTATTTATGCTAAAGTATGCCTTGTAGTTGATTTTCTTTCACTAATATGCAATTTGCTTAAAACTGTCTAAAATAGCTTAAGTACTGTTCTAGCTTATTATCCATTTTAAGTGCTTATTTGTTTAGCTTTTAATCTTGGTTTGTTTAAAATTGCTTAAGTAAAGTTGTTTTTAAAAAGGTCCATTTAAAAAGTTATAGTTTATTCAGCTGTATAGCTTAAAAGTCAACTTTTAAGATATTAAGGGGGTGTTTGGGTTAACAATGAAAACGGGTCAAAAAGGGAGTGGTATGGGTTGTTGTCAAATTGGTAAACTTTGGCTTAAGTATTAAGCTTATTTGAGACTGTTTTTAAAAGATTTTCTAAGTTATGAAATGTATTTTCAAGGATTTCTATCACTTTTTATGAACTGTTGTGATTTTAAGAAAGCCCAAAGTTGCTTATTGGAAAAGCACTGGATACTTGAAGTTGTGGTGTCAAAAGTGTGTCATTAGTGTTTTCATAACAAGCTGCCAAAATCCTATGAGTCACTTGACAATTTTTCTTTTTTTTTTTTTTTTTTTTTTTTTTGATTCAAAACAACACCAAATTTAAGTGATCCAGTTTTTTAAAAGCTAAAAGTCCCTTTTTCAAGAGTTAAATTCAGCAATCTTAAATGGTTTTTAGAAGCTTAAAATTTGTGCACAAGTCCATTTCCTAGTCTTCTTCATCTGTTTCAACTTTTCTTTTTCATTTGAGCTATTTACAGCTTAAATATAAGTTGTCAAAATTATGCCCTTGTTTTATCTTTTTTTCCCCTGTGCAAGGGTGAATTTAAGCCCTCTTTTCATGGCTTGATAAGATAACTTAAGCCAATACTTATTGCTTACATATTTTAGAGCCAATTAACCTTATTAGATAAGTACCCTTAATTTTACCCGTATCCTCTAAAAAGCCCTTTTAATAGCTTATTTTTAGCCAAAAGTGGACTCTAAGCCATTTCACACCAACAGTACTAACTTCCAAGGTTAGTATTGCTGTGTGCATAATCCACTTTCTAGCTTATTGAGCTTATCCCACTTGCTCAAATTGTGTTCCTAATAGCTTATTTTGATAGTGTGTTAAGATTGTTGTGCTTATTACCTTCTTTTTCCTTGCTTTATTTAGAGTCAACAGTTAGTAGCCTTTTTGCTTTTAAGCTTAGTTTAAGTTTCTGTCATATAAGCCCTCTCTCAGCTTATTTAGTTGACCCAATTTAGCTCCCTAGTGCTTATTTAGGATAGGGTAATTAATTCATTTAGCTTATTCGCCTAAGTTTTAGCTTAATGTCCCCAATGCCCAAAAGAACTTAGCTATAAGTCCTTTTTAAGCTCATTTAGCTTTCTGTCAATTTAAGCTCTTTAAGCTTATTTACATTAGTTTTTAGCTTTTTAGTGCCTATTAGGATAAGTTAGTCAATTCTCTTAGCTTATTTGTCCAAGTTTTCGCTAATAGTCAAATGACTAAAGACTTAGCATTTTAAGCCCTTAAGTTAGTCTAAGCTTATGTCGACTTAGAAAGCCCATTTTTAGCTTATTCTTAGCTTTCTAGAAAAAGTTGTAGTTTTGAAAGTTGTTAAGCTCAATAAGCTTAACAACTTTGGTTCATAAAGTTTTTCCAAAAAAAAAGGAGACAAGGGGTGACCCGGGTGAGCAAGACTCGAATCCGGGTCTCTACCCTCGTACACCTCTCTTTTATACACTTACCGCTGCGCCCTTGGGACTTTTACGTTAGTATCCCAAGGGCTTAGGTATTTAAGGGCATTTTGGCTTTGTAAGCCATAAGCTGTTTACAGCTTATTTTAGGGCTTATTTATAAGCAAATTTTTAGTTTCTCATTTTTCGTAGGTAGAATTTAGTGTCTAGTATTTTAGGAAAAAATTTCAGAATTTTTAAAAATCGTTTAGTATTTTTACAATTTAATTTAGTTAAAAGTTTAAAAAATTCATAAAAAATACAAAATTTATCAAAAAAAATATTTTTCTTTTTTAGAAAATTTTATTTAGTCATATAGTTTGTAGGAAAAATATAAAACTTTTCGTAGGGTCATTTTTATAACTTTTTGCTTTTTAAAGAACGGGGTCGGGTGCGGTTTTTTGTCTTGACTCGTTTTTGGGTCAAACGACCTCCGTTTTCAGTCTAGTCTTTTTCATTCTTTGTTATTTGTCTCCTAGAGTAGTTTAGAAGTGAAAATTTCTTCGTAGGGTTAATTTTAAAGATTTTAGGTTTTTCCCCTTTTGTACGGGGTCCGTGCTCTCGTTTTCTAGCTTAATTTCGTAATTTTTAGGTTTTTCTTAAATGTTTTTGTTTGTTATTGTTTAATTTAACTTTCCACACTCTCAAATCATTTCTCTCCTTCAAACTCAAATCTTCCGACTGTATCGATTTTCCAGCACAGCCTCATTGGGGATTAACGACCCGGGAAAAGTCTATACTGCTCCTGGTTTTATTGATTTTGTTTCTAGACCATTCTTACTATATATATTTTATATTTTATTATATATATATTTTAAGGTGTAGTTTGGCATCGATCAATTTTTGGCGCCGTTGCCGGGGAGGCTGTGAAAACGATTATCGTTACGTTTGACAATTTGTGTTTGAACATTGTTTTTATGACCATGTCAATCCCGTCACAGACGAACCTTTGACCAAATCGGCGGTGGTAAGCTCGTGACCATTACACGCCGAAGAATCTTGGGAATTTTAGAGGATCTCGCCCTCTATGACAAACGAAAGTGGAATGAACACAAGGGATTTCGCTAAGCCGGTCAAGGCAATCGCTTTGTCGCAAGATGTCCCGAGTACATCCGACCGCCGTTTAATCGAGCTCGAAACTCAAGTCAAACACTTGATGGAAGCTAATCTTGCTCCGACACAATCTACCTAAGTGAACAAAATCACTACCTCATGTGAGATCTGTAGTGGTCCCCACGACACTCAGTATTGCATGGAAGACCCCGAACAAGCCTTTGTTAAATACGCATCCTCGCGTACCGATGAAGCGGAGGTAAGTGGTATACCTTCAAGCCCGAGCAAAACAATCTTGGTGACACCTATAATCCGTCATGGAAAAGTCACCCAAACCTTAGGTGGAGACAACCCCAAAATTCGTTAAATAATTTTTCAAACCCACCTAACCGGTTCACACCCAACGGTTCGATCCTGAACCGTTCTTTCAACAACCGTCCTCAAAATTTTAACAACCAATCGAATATAGAAGGACTGGTTTCTGAGTTTATGGCATCTCAAGATGCCAGGTTGTCCAAGTTTGAAGCCGATTTCAAAACACGGACAAGGCTAGATGACCAACAAAATTGACACTGTGTTGAAGGCTATCACCGATCGAATAGCATGCATGCTACCTAGCGATACGGTAAAGAACCCGAAACCGGGGACTCATCCAGTTTCGTCTGCTCATTCTTGCCCAACAATGGATCCGCAATGCTCAACATAAATTCACAGTTCGATCAATGCCATCACAATCCATCTCAAGCAACAAAGTGATTCCCACGACAGAACCGAAGAGAACGAGAAAGAAGAAAAGGGGCGGGACCCGGAAAACATCCCAACTCTTCCTACACCACCCGACCCATTTAAAAATTTTTTTTTTTTCTTTTTTTTCGGGTCACCGAAAAAGTCCTCAATCAATTCACTCTTTGAATCGCTCAGATTGGTCCCCCCATCGCCCAACATTAAACTCGTTTGCACCAAAGAAGAAGATGGAGACGTGATGTTTATCGAGATAATTCTAAAGGATGACAATTCCCACAAGGGAGGGACCTGAAGCAGGAGTGTAAGAAGTAGAGTATTTTGACACGTTCTCGACTAGGAGTGAACTCGCATATCACAAATACCACATGTGTGGCCCAATCCCTTCAATATTTCTATGGAACCCCATCATTATAGAAGGATGCCCATCGAACCTCAAGATACCATGCAACATTGGGCATGTGCATGTGGAAAAAGCCTACATTGACCTTAACTCCCCTCTTAATATCATGACCCGAATGATGTATAATTGGATCAATAAGAAGAAAACTTGACCCTAGGGAAAATGCGAATGGAGGAATTAGTAATTTCACAGGAAGGATTAAAGGAATGCATGTTTTCATAGGAAACTTCACCTATGTGGTAGACTTCATGATTGTCGAGGATATTAGCTCAATCATAGACCCTAGGTTGTCACAAGTAGTACTAGGGAGGCCTTTTATCGAAATATCCAACATGAATCACGAACTACCCGAAGGATTAGTTAGGTTCACCAACAAAAATGATGAAGTTGCCTATAAAATGCCCCATAAGATAGACCAATACAACTCGTTGTCAGACCTAGAAAGGGAATACGCAAAATCGGTCTATCTTAGGGACGAGGAGGACAAGAGAAAAAGAGTTGACTATATAATGAGTAAGACATTAGGATTCTACAAGGAATGTTTAGAGTTAGGCCCTGAATATGTAACTGGAATGGATGATGAAGGAGAAGTCACGTAAAAGTCGTCTGTGACTTTGGTCTAGCTACAGACTAGTTATAATAAAAGGAAAGAGCTGCTTGGGAGGCAACCCAATTTACTTTTCCAGCAAATTAGGAGTGTCATGTGTATTTTAATTCTTTACCATTTTTTTTATTATGTTTGAACTATCTTGTAATCATGCTTTGTTTGTCTTTAACCTCGTCTTAATTTCAATCAAAGGTATTTTGCAAATAATTAGTGTAGGAGAAATTTATCCGGCTTTTGAGCCAAATTTAAACATGTTAAATGAATTGTTTAGATTAATTCGCGTCAGTCATATGATTGAAATGTTAAATCTCATATTTTATGCAGCCATTTGTACATGAATTAACTTATGGAATCAGTGAAGGACCACACCCATCCCCTCACCTTCATCTATGCCCACACTTATCACAAATTTTTTATCAAATACAAAAATTTTTGTTTTCACAGATATTGAAGACGACGTCACGATTGATTAAAACGCGCGCCGTCACAAGATTCCCTGTTGACTTGGCAGGTCACAAAAAACCCTGAC
The DNA here is from genome assembly GCA_026074375.1 of Tanacetum coccineum. Lineage (NCBI taxonomy): Eukaryota > Viridiplantae > Streptophyta > Magnoliopsida > Asterales > Asteraceae > Tanacetum > Tanacetum coccineum. The sequence continues at coordinate 13,085 of BQNB010047630.1, read as the reverse complement.
GGCGTCAAACGCCCAGGTCAAGAAAACTTAAAGTTTTTAATTATTTTTGAAAATAAAACTTGTATAACATTTAATATTAATGTTATTCTTCTGTTATAAACCTGCAATAACCTTAATGAGTTTTAATAATTGTATCTCCTATTTTTACTGCTTTATCGAGTCAAACCACTAAATTCATTGTATATTGGTTTATCGACTTTTATGTTGGTTTTAGTTGTCTTTGTCTTTGATACAGGGTTATATTTGATGAGAAGAAGCTTGGGAATTTCTTAGGGAAGTTTCATTGGATGATTCTTGGAGGACGATTTAACCAGTTATCACATGTTTTTTCTCCATTATTGAGCAAACTAAGGGAGTGCTAGTTTCTTTTCCTTGTTTCCTTTTCTCTTTATTCTTTTTTACAGGTACTTCTATAGAACATTGGGATAATGTTCAACTTAAGTGTAGGGGGAAATAAGCCTTAGAAACTATTTTGACATATTAAATGATTAATGATAAATAACCTTACTTGATTAAAACATGGATTCAAGGTAGTACAATAGGGTTTTGAGGCCCGAAAAATGACCTAAAAAGCTGTTGAAATGACTAGGGTTCGTCTCCCTAAAATTATACAAAGTTACACACTTAAAACCTTAAAAACGGTTTTATATTTATAGAGATATCGATGCGACGACGTCGCTTAGAAATCCTGACGCCGTTGCCACGTAGATTATTCTAGATCCTCTTTAAGTCAGCTACGTTCTGACGCCGTTATGATATTCCTGACGCCGTTACTATATAGATCACGACGGCGTCGCTTTATGCCCGCGACGCCGTCTTCAGCCACTGTATGCATAAATCTTCAAGAGATTTGGTGTAGGTCCGTAATCTTGTCCGTTTCTTCTCTAAATGAGCCCAAGTCACGTGTATTTCCTCTAAAAGTCATCCAAGTGCTAAAAACCTAAAAAAACGATTAAGCACGTAATCTGGGCATATTTTCATGATTTGGGGGGTTAAATGACCCCGAAAAAGTGTATAAAATGACACCTCATCAAATACCCCTACACTTGGGATTTGCTTGTCCTCAAGAAATGGGCTTTTCTACCTTGATAATAGCAATATTAGGGTCATTTAACCTACTCTTTAAAAGCATCTTACAACACAACCTTCTAGACCTTGTAATTAAAAGCACATAAAGCATATACTAGCACCTCACATAAGTGTTTGGGATTCTCTCATTCACTCGGGTGTATAATAAATTATAACAACTATGGGAAACGGAAAATCAACACTCATTACCTGTCATAGAATATAAATTACCATAGGCTTGGTAAAGGATCAAACCCCCACCGCTAGGCGCAAGTATTACTCATTACAATCAAAGAGGTCTTTTAAAGGGTTATGAGGTGTAGGTGTAAGATAACATTAATGGAAACGAAAACGAAAACGGATGGGATATATTTGGGGAGTGACTTTGGGTGAATTTGAAGTGGAAGGGTTAGCTAATTATTTATAAGAATACACGTTGGTTTGGTTGCTAAGCTAAAGACTCAGACAAAATATACAAACTCTACACAACTCTACATTAATCTCTTTCTCTTTTCTTGACTCTAATGTAAACATAGACATAAGCAAATGGCAGCCCGTACATTTTTTATTCACTCTTTTTTTATATACATTTTTTTCGTACACTTTTGCTCTGCCATTACTTAAACATATAATACATCATGGGGGTTTATAGAAACACCCCTACACTTGAGCTTTTACATACTCGATTATTTACAATCTAACTAATGACCCAATTTGAGTTGGATCAAAATAACATGGAGCTTATTGGGCTCTATTGGGGGTAATAAGTTACTTCTTCCCCAATTCTTCATAAGATGAATACTTATATGGATCCCAATCATCCCAAAACAGTATTTACAAGGATAAGGACTTAGCAACCGTGTACTCAAATAATTAACTTGGGTTAAAACAATAATGTACTAAACGCTACAAGAAAAATGGGTTTTTGGGATGACTTTTTTTGGAACGACCATTAAATCGTGCCAAATACTTGTATTTGGGATAATCGTGCCAACAACATGCGTATTTGGGACCACCAATAAAAAACCGTCCCAAAAACTTACGTATTTGGGACGATGTTTAAAAACGGTTCCAAACGAATACTTATTTGGAATTATTTGTTTTAGTTGTGCCAAATACTGATGTATTTGGAACAACTATTATAAAGTCATTCCAAGTACATACTTCTTTTTGTGACGGTTTACAAAAAACGTGCCAAATGCTTGTGAATTTCGAACTTTTGTAAAAACTTTTCCATGTACATATGTATTTAGAACCACCGTAAAAAATGTTATTAACAATTATCCTCTGAAAGCCTTTAGTTAACGCACACGTCAATTGGTACCCTAGTTACTAATAATTAAGTATGTGTTTATATGTGTATCAAATTTTTTTGTGACAATAAGAAATAATATATGGATGGACCTTTACTCAAAATATTCATGCCAAGCTCGTTCTTGGCTTGAAGAATATTCGAGAATCGAGATCAATTCATTCTCGATCCTCTTTTGACATTTCTTCAGTATATTGAACTCTTACCAAAATCAATTTAATCTATACATACAAGTTGGTCTTATTAGTTTAAATTTGGCTCTTTCAAGTCATCACACGTAAAAGTTAAGTTTTGCTAAAGAAATAATTTCGAATGCCAAAACTTGACTAATATTATTTTCGTGTCTACATATTTTACTCTCATTTTACAATAGATCGCTATACTTTTTTAATAACTTTTCTAATATAATATTGATTTTTTAATAGTAACTAATTAGCTAAGATATAAAAAATTAAACTTTTTAATCTCTCGCTCATTATTTTAAGTTCCCCACCTATTTTTTTGACCCAAAATAAAAAAAACCCAAATTTTCATGTATTCCTTTTAACTAGCTTTAGCATATCCTGTCTCCCTTCTTTTTTATTTACAGATCCGAAAAAAAAGCACCGAACCAATTTTCTTATTGTTTCTTCTTTAAAGGCTTCCTTCCAAATCAACCACTGGTAAGATATCTAAAACATGATGTCGACGTCAGTATTTTTCATTAACTAGAAGTTGTTCTTTGTGTTTCTTGTGCTTGTCAGCATGTTTGTAAGAGCCTTGTTGTTGTGCGTATATATGTATGTTGTTGTTTAGGCCTTTAGCATCGTTTATTGTCTCTTTCATACCATGCTATTCGTATCTTCTACTCACCATTCTAATTAAACATGAGATAAACTCAATAAAAAGTTATAAAGATTACCTTTATTTGTACATGAAGTCCCCGCTGATAGAACCATGTTTTATGAATGCACATACTTTTTTCTTTCATCAAAGTCATAATGCATTTATATCATGCCCAGAACTAATACAACTTAATCAATTTTGTGCAAAAAGTCATTACAATATGATTATCATTAAACTAGAATCTTAATGATTCTTGTCAAAGTATCCATGTGAGATTTGTTTTTCTTCTTTTATAGGCGCACGGTAGAAAATTGTTATATCATATTGGAAATCGACATCATTATAAAGTAAAACAAATATAAGTTCATGGGTTTAAGCTAAAACTCAAACTAATTCTCTCTGGTTATTATATTTTGTTGCTAACAATTTTATGTTTCTTTTCAGGTTCTACATAATCGTTATTACACAAGATATAGAATTCTTTAGTGGTAAACAAAAGCTGCTTGTTTGGTTAGTACTCAAAAACTGCAAAGTCGTAATGTATAATGGTTCCATTCTATTTTGAATTTTAAAGCAGGCAAGTGTTGTGTGGAAGCTATCTTTTGGAGTGATGAAACTCTTGGAATTCTCTAACAGATCATCTTTTGTGCTCAAAACTGTTTTTTCATCAATAAGCACTTGCTGATATAGGTAACTTATTCTTTGGTTCAATAATTGATGTCAAAAAAGATTTTCAGATATATTTGAAATGAATTGAATTGGGTTCTTGCATTTTTTAGGCCAAGTCATGCTTAAAGAATATAAAAAGAAGTACAAGCAAGCTCGCGATATTCAAGAGGCTGCTCTATGATACTCTGGTTAAGTAATCTGCCATTCTTGTTAAAAATGAAAGTTATTACTATACACCAATTTTTAATTTGTCAATATTTTCTGTCAGTGTGAGAATGACAGGCTACCACTACTCAGGGATAACCTACTAGAAGATGGAGATCTCAAAGTTTTGTCAGCTTTTTTCAATGAAAAGTTCATGGTTTAAAATGGTGAACCTGATAGACAACTTTGATGTATAACTTTGATGTATTCTCTGGACTTATTGTGTCTAGCTTTATTAGATTCAAGTAATTGTATAGGATTCAAGTTGTATTGCCTTGTTTTAATACATGATTAATAGAAATTGATTTAACTGTATTTTGGCTTCCTAGTTGTATTTGATTTACATATTCTTACTATGACGAATAAATAGCGATAAATAAAGACTTAGAATGACTGCTAAAGCCGTGCTAAATGATTTTATTGAAGGACATAAAACTATGCCATATAACTTTTGGAACACGAATAGCAATGTGCCAAATATATTCGGCAAAATCAAAAGAAACATTCCGAATATTTTTGGAACGAGTGAGTAAACGGTCTCAAATAAATTTTACCACGATAAGCGGAACTGTACCAAATAAGTATTTGTCACGGGAGATGAATTTGTTCTGAATGCTCATTTTGAACGGTAAAGTACATATCGTGCCAGATACCCAACATACGGCACAAAAAACAAAACCGTTCCAAAACCCGTGCCAAATACTATTTGGCACATTTTTAACCCGATCTAACTGTATTTGGCACCCTCATATTTAGGACGGAGCCAAAAGCATGCCAAAGTCGTGCCAAATAGTATTTGGCATAGTTTTTTGAGTATTTGGCAATGTTTCCCCCCTTCCTAAATACTTGTTTTTCTTGTAGTGGTAATAAATTACTTCTTTCCCGATTCTTCATAAGATGAATACTACCATGAATCCTAATCGTCCCAAAACAGTATTTACAAGGATAAGGACTAAGCAACCGTGTACTCAAATAATTAACTTGGGTTAAAACAATAATGTACTAAAAGTGAGTACATACAAGGTAGGCTAAGGCGATTTAGGTGTAACGATTGGTTTATGGGTGACAATGATCTTCATTAATAGTTCAGCTTAACCATAAAATTACAAGAACCGTAAAAAAGGATAGGCTCAGAGGGTTGTACTAGGGGTATCGTGCACTAAAAATAAGTGCATGGCAAGGGTGTGGGATAGTTATATTATCGGTGTAACCATAATAACAATTACAGGTTTAAAACATGGGTTAATCCTAGATCCTCTTATCTAGCAAATCCTAATACTTACTATGCGGTCTCGAGATGTGATGTGTGTTTTGCAAGCTTTAAATTTATAATAACTAGAAATACCGATTTTGAGTAAAAACACAACATTCGGGAAGTATACCCGTTCATGTACAATATAGCTTTAGGTAAGTCCAGGTCGTTCTACGAGAATTGAAGTTTTCATAATTTGTAATTAAGGTGCTAAGGTTAATAAGATTGTCACAGATCAAATTAACCAAATCTTGCATATATCGAATGTTGTAAAGAAAGTGATTAAAAGATGATTCAAACAAATGATTAGGGCATGTTTGTTTAGGCAATAAATATTTAGATAATGATGTGTTTGGAATAAGTTTAGAAAATAAATATTTCACAAGTTACAAATCCTTTTGGCCTTTATAAGTTATTATAACCAATATATTAAGTGGAATGATAAAACATAAGTTTATAAGTATCATTTTGGCCTTTACACTTAGAAAATCATGTTTAACCATTTCAATAAACACATATCCAAACGCTCCATATTAAAGATCACATATTGCCCAAACAAACATAATACAACTACTCCATGTTCATATTCATAACAACCATATTATAAATGATAAACTCATAATATTTTATCATAAATATAAATAAGAATGTACCAACGTTTCGTAAATGAAAGTGTATGAGAACAAAAGATCGAATAACCAATTGTTTGACTAAATAACCAATTTCAACATTAACCAATGATTCCAATATTAAGCCTACTCCCTATAATTCTGTAACCTACCAGAATATATCACCAATACCCTTAGAATTCAGCAGCAACAAAAATGGTAGACGGAAAAAGGGTGTTTGGCAATGGGTTTTATGATGAACACTTAAAGAATTATGGTTGATTCTTTAAGTATATGGGTGTTAGATTCTGGAAACGGATGTATGAGGTGTGAGAATAGTGGTTGGTTGCTAGAAATCGATGGTGGATAGTGGTGGTAGTCGATGGTGGTGATGATGGTGTTATCAATGGTGGTTTGGATCAAAGGTTTTCAAGCCTTTATCACAAAAAACACCTATTCTAATGGTTCTAAACGAATTGGGGGTTGAGGGTGAGAGTGTGGGAAATGAGGGAGCCAATGAGGGTATTTATAGGCTTTTCAGGAGCCAAAGTGCGCCGCACAAACTTATTTGTGTGTCGCACATCGGGTGTTAATGCACTTAGCATTTAATTGTCTTTAATTCTCTTAAATTCGATGAAAAGTGAGCCGCACTTTTTTTGAAGTGCGGCATACATGGGGCAATTTCAGCACTTGACCTTTTTTAAAGTTATAGATAACGGAGTTCGTATGACCGAGTTATGACCAAAACAGTGAACATGTGTCGGGAGATCTTTATCTTCAGTTATTTCTTCATTTAAGCTTCAAATCTTCGTGTATTCTTTCGTTTTCTTCCACGAAACACCCCAAACCTACAATGACAAATATACTCTATTCTATACCAAAAGTTCTTATAATTAAGGAATTTATATATATATAATCATTGATAACGCATATGAAAACATGTATAATTTAAGCGTTATCAAATCCCCCACACTTAAAACTTTGCTTGCCCTCAAGCAAATCTAAGAAAATAAATTTAGAAACAAGGTTCCTACATGACAAGACAATTTCTATATATATATATATATATATATATATATATATATATATATATATATAAAATAAAATTGTTATATTTAATATATATATAATATAATATATATATATATATACATACTTTTTAAAATTTTGATAGTTTTTATATTTAAAAATTTTTATTGGATGTGAAAATATCAATTTTTTTTGACAAATATGCGCAAAAGGCGCAACCACCCCCACACTTAAGAGTTTGCTTGTCCTCAAGCAAAATAAAGAAATAATAATAATAAGCTTTACAAAAAAAAATTAGAATTATGAAAAATATTTTTGAATTTTTTTTATATGCGAAAACAGAGATGTTTGACAATACTCAACGATCTTCAAGCTGTAATAACATGACTAAGCACCTCACGAATAAGGAAAGTATAATTCACTCAAACACTCGAATATGATGTAATAGAGGGTAAAAGGGAAATCACAATTAATTGCTCAGACATGATTCATTTTATACTGTATGCTTGTACAAGAAACAAAACAACACCGACGTGGCGTAAGCACCAAGTATAAATATCAACAAACGACTTTTATTCGGGTTGTAACATTAGGCTAAGGGTTAATAAGGGTGTGGATAAGGCATGGGAAATATTCACTGTAAATGGTTTTACAATATACATGTCGACAAGTCCAAGAAAAACCCATGTTGCTTGTTAACGACATTCCACAATCACACGCGAGGTGATTGAACCTAGCTCAAATATATTGGCACCTTATCATAATATATCAATACGTTCCAAATGCCAACAACAATCTAACTTTTATTCATCACTTTTCTTTCTCTTCTTTTTTTCGATTTTTTTTTCATTTTTACTTTTTTTTTTCAGTTCACCCTTCTTATTCGAACAACTAACAATTCCCCCACACTTTAATATAAGTGTACACCACAAAAAATACGAAATACGAAGCGTGCACTCTTCATCTTCGTTGGAATGGTACAACCCTCATAACAATAAGCGAGCAAACTATAAGCAAAAATCAACCAATCATACCGAGCAACTTGCAACCAACCATTAGGACTTTCGACAAGGGGTAAGGCTAGGCTAAAGGTTATATATTTTTGTATTTTTTTAGTGGATGAGAAAAATTAATAGAATGACTCAGAAGTTAAACTAGGGGTATCTAGCACTAAAGATGAGTGTTAACATAAGAGTTTTATTTGAGTGGTTAGCTAATCAGTGTAATTAGCTATTATTTTAAATGGAATGGCTATTTGGGTTAAATTCTAAGTTGCCTCTTTATTACATAAAAATACCTTTATCACGTGAGGATCAACAATCATCATCAATGAGGTATCACTAAAATCCTAATCATACTCGATTACTCTCCAAAAACCATATACTTACTATCACGCCGGAGGCTAATCATGGGATCCGCTCCCACGATAAGGTTAACGCGTGTTCTTTATTCCTTGTGCAGGGATCCTCAACGAAATTCACTTGGTGCAAGAATAAGGTTCCTCAACCAGAATAACTACCTATTTAGGCCAAATCAGATCCAGCCTAACTTTTGCATCAACAAGTTAGCGCCATCCGTGGGACATGACACTAGGAATCACTCTGAAGAATGAGCGCAATGGCTAACACAACCCCAATTGTGACCACTGTCACAAAAACAGCGAACAAAGAAAAAACGCAGAAGGAAATGGATAAAGTTGACATCCAGAACTTCTGTGAGGAACACTACGATGACATCTTACCCATTATCATGGATAAAGTCCGTCGCGATAAGCGAAAAGAAGCTCATGCCAGACTAGACTTGGTAGAAAGCTCCGAGAAAGGTCGGAGAGCAAGAGAGGGTTCTCAAAATTCAAGTGCTGGCATCTCACCCGTGAGATACCACACCCCTTAAAGGAGGCCCAGGGTCTAAGACCGCTTAAGATACAACGATGGGAACGTGTTTAACCGTTTGATCCGTCGAAGGAGAAGTATACACGAACGGCTCAGCGATACCTACTCACCAAGCATGACAAGGTCTAGACCGAGCAGGACAAGCTCTAGGGATCCTTCCCGCATTAGAGGTCGCTCCCCCAGTAGAGACAGTTCCTGACACAGAGACCGCCTCCGCGACATTGGAGAGTCGTACGATGGTATCTACTCCCAAGGGACTAGGACCAAGTACAGAGGACCCCCTCGAGACAGACGTCGATTCAGGAGCACGAGGAGATGGAGGGAAAGCGAATCTCCACCATCCCGCAGATCTGAAAGCAGCACCAGTGATACGGGCCATTGGAAGTCAAGAGATAAAAGGCGCAAGACGCTGGAGGAAGACCTGGCCATACCTTGGAGTTGCGAGGATGTAGATCTCTTTACATCTCGAATTCGCAACTTTAGAAGCTCGAGGAAGACGCGAATGCCCAACAACGTGAAAACATATGATGGAACTGGAGATCCTAAAGACCACTTAAAGGTCTTCCAAGCCTCGGCCCAAGTGGAACATTGGGCAATGCCCACATGGTGCCATATGTTCAACTCCACCTTAATAGGGGCGCGAGGGTATGGTTTAATGAACTACCTCCAAAAAGCATTGATAGTTACAAGGATCTAAAGCAGCTTTCCTCGCGTACTTTATGCAACAAAAGAAGCATGTGAAGGACCTAGTGGAAATTCACAACATCAAGCAGAGAGATGGAGAGACGATTGAGGAATTCATGAAGCCTTTCAAAGTTGAAACTAGACGTATGAAGGGGGCCCCGGAGTGCATGAAAAGCTCTGGATTCATGCATGGAGTCAATAACCCAAAGCTGACGAAACGCCTCAATGAACGTGTCCCAAATACTCTAGAGGAGATGATGACTACGACCACGGCCTTTATACGGGGAGAAACCGCTACCGCGTCAAAAAAGAAAGTTCACACACCTTGGAAGCCGCAAGACCAGTCCAAGCGGCACACCTCTGAGCGAAGATCCGACTTCCGAAACCAACCAAGGGATGGACGGGGATCAAACAAGTTCACCCCTCTGAATAGGACGCCAAAAGAAATCTTTGCCGTTGAGTCAGAGAATTTTAAACCACCACCTCCCATGGTGACTCCTGCAGACAAAAGAAGCAGCAACAAGTTCTGTGAGTTTCACAACGACAAAGGACACAGTACGGATGAATGCATGCAGCTAAAGAATCAGATTGAGGAATTGGTAAAGGCGGGTAAGCTCTCACACTTTATCAAAGAAATCAGGCAGGACAGAGATAAGCAAAGGAATGGAAAAAAGGAGGCCCCGGCCAAAGAAAAAGCTGCGGCCATCTATATGATACAGCCGTGGCATAGGGTGACTCGACAGAAGGTGGCGTTAAGTTTTTCTCATGTAAATGAGATCACGTTCCCTCCGTTGTCCGCCAACAAGGGAACATAAGGTCCATTGGTCATAGAAGCAAAAATCGGAGGACACGCGATTCACCGCATGTATGTGGACGTAGGCTTGATCGCTTTTGATTTAAACCTTTTTAAAATATATAATATATAAATATAAATATAAGATATACTTATAATATATAATATATAAAGATAAGAGGGTAGGAATCAAAAAATCACAATTATAGTAATCCGGGAGTATAATTCCCAGGTCGTTATCCCCAACGAGGAATGCAATTGAAAGTTGAGAGTAGTTTTGAGAATCGAGGTTTGAATGGGATAAGATTGATATTGGTTTTCTAAAACTACGAGAAAATTAAGGCAGCTAAAACTTAAAAATACTTAAGGGAAGACAAATTTTAGCTAAAAACGTAAAACGGGAACCCTAAACGGTGACTAAAAACCCTAAATTTCCAAAAATAAACCTAAAATGAATTTTTCACTTTTAAT
>BQNB010047629.1:0-40529 GCA_026074375.1 Tanacetum coccineum | reverse complement strand
ATTCTTGTTTGGATATGATGCTTGTATCTGAAATGTACTCACGAGCTATGGTGCTGAACTTACTGCCAGTCTTTGTTCTATCTTGTACAAAGAAGTCAAAACATTATATCATGATATACATACAAAAATATGAGAACCTATTTTAAGTTAGATACATCACGATATGAATAATAAATGTACAAAAGATATAAATAAAAGATAGGGATATGGGGATCATGGGTCTAGCTGCTGCTGGTCTTGCTGGGCTGTGGAGGTGCTGACACCGTTAGTCCTGCGTTTGACGCGCCTCTGGTATGGTATGCGGGTCTCAGAGTATGGCGTGTAGGTAACTTAGGCAGAATCTAATAACTGTGCAATGCCACTAGCGGCCCATACGACGAATCTCAAAAAATCCATGGCCATAGCACCAATCACCTCACGCTGCTCAGCTAACGCCCTACGAATCTCATGCACGTCCTCCTCTAATCTGGCCATCCTTTGTGGCATAGTCCTGGCAGCAGCTGGCGGTGGTGGTGGTGCCTGTACGGGTGCCGAAATAGCCTGGACACCCTCATCAACAGCAAGAGCATCCTGAGCGACTCCAGGGGCACCAGCCGCAGCATTAGGCTGCCTCTCTAGTCTTATGGTAAACCAAGCCCATGTATCATCAATGTCCACGCAAATCTGCAACCTCACTAACTTAGCCATGTCAATAACTGGGAGCTTAGGGGCAATAACTGTCAATCCCCAAAGCCTCTTGTTGGGATTAAAAGAATTCTTAGTGCTGTTGAAGTTACTACTGCTGGTTATGATTTCTACTGCTAGTGGAAGTTACTGTTGCTCAAGAAGTTCAAGGAAAATATACTAAGTGGTTACTACTGCTGACGTAAAGTTACTGCTGTTAGTATAAAGTTAATGCTGCTGAGAAAGTTAATGCTGCTGGTTATAAGTTAGTACTGTTAGATCAAGTTAATACTGCTTATGTGATATGAATAAGATATTTTTGTAAAAGATACGTATAAGTTATTTGATTAGAAGATCATGATAACTTAGGAATATATTGTATACCGACTAGGACTCCTTGGTGTATAAAAGGAGGTCCTAAGATATAGAGTTAGATATCACAAAAATTACAAGTCAATTAGCTTCATGGTTTTGTAACCCTAACACTATTAAGAGTGTTCGTATTATATTGAGGCTAAAAGTTTGGTAAACTGTTTGTTATTGATCTTATTCATTACTGTTTCATTGAAATACTTCTTAGTATAATTGACTAGATTCCGTATAGTCTTTGATATTCACAATCAAAGTTTCTATCATAGTTGTTTTGAATTTATTCAATACAACTTAGCCTTATACAAGCTAAGTAAGATCTATTCTATTGGGATTAACAAGTGGTATCAGAGCTTGTGAGAAGCTTTAAATAAGAAGAAACTTTACTACACACAAGATCTACTTTTTCAAGAAGCAATGGATTCACAATCTACTCAAACCATCAAGCTACCCATACACCAACCTGGTGAGTATGATCTATGGAAGATGAGGATGGAGCAGTACCTACAGTGTATTGATTACACTCTATGGGAGATCGTAAAAGATGGTAATGCACCTATAGTAACAAAAACTATTGATGGTAAGGAGACTGTTATCCCCCCTACAAGTGTTGAAGAGTGATGTGTGCTAAAACACACATTATTTATACCCCAGAAAACACTATTAAACAGACTAAAAATATGGAATATGATAAATATTATTTCAAATATGTTTGGTTTGTGTTTTTATGTCTTGTAGGTAAAAAGGATTAAAAACGGAGTGAAAACAATGATTTTCGGGCTTGATTCTATCAAGTTTGCTTAATATTTGAAGTCAAGACGAAGTCAGAAAAATTCCCTGAGCATGCCATTGGAAAGAGCACGAAAAATTGAGTTTAACGGTGCATTCATCTTTTATTGGGCCGACCCGACATCATTTATATGGGTCAGACCGACCCATACTTATCAAAGCTCAAAAATTATAACAATGCCAGCCCAAGTATGGAGTGCATAACTCGGCCCAGCATCAGCCTAGCATTAAGCCCAACACTATGAAAGAAAAGGGCTTGGCCCAATAATTAAAATGCAAACACTAAAAGCCTAATTCAGGAAAGGAAAATACCATATCTATTTTGGTGATTATGCTTATAATAAACGCATGGAGTAGCAGCATATCTGATCTTATCTTGTTTTTCTTTCATTTCGTTTTTTTCATTCGTAGAATAGGGTAGTAGTAAATTAGAGATAGGAGTAGCAGGTAGTTTTTTAGGATTAGAATAGATTGCTTTTATCTTATGTATTTTTTTCATTTTAAATATATGTAGCAACTTGGGTTTTTCATGTAATGAATTGATCGGTTGATTTGTTTGATGTATGATTTCCGAATGGTTTGGGGTTTATGTTTCTATATGTTGGAAGATTATCCGGGTTTGGTTTTAGTTATAATCTTATCATTTATTATAATATGTTTTTTTTTCGTTTGGATATTTGGTTGTTGTTCGAGTAGTTTAGCAGTAGCGATTCGATTTGGTATAATCTGTTTGATTGTTGAGTGTTGATTTCGTTTGATTTATTTTGGATATTTGGTTGTTCTTCGTTTTGATATCATAGCTTATATCAGCAGGTGTAGTGTTTATGTTCTATTGAGTAGATCTTAATTCAGTTTGTAGTTTTTTTCTATATTCGATTTTGTAGCTTATTTTCGTTAGGTTATTCGGGTTTTGGTTTAACAAAGTGTTCTTGGTTCTATGCAATCATTTGGGGATTAGTAGCTTATTTGGTTTTTGCCTTGTTTATTATTTAGCTAGGACTAGCTAGTTGGTTATTTAGGATTGCTTATTTTCAATTTGCTTATATGGTGTTCGGATTAGATTTAGTTTGGTTGTTTAAAACTCACTAGCTCATTTTAGATTTAGAGGTTGCTTATTTTTTCGTCTTAACCTTTATTGTCTTGTTTTGATGAGAATGGTTCCACATATGAGGCGAGGAGCTTACGGGTTACATAAGCTAGCTTATTGTCTAAGTTTAAATCTTAGTTAGAATTTAATAGCTTATTAGAGAATAAAGTTTAAACACTTTATAATCTATTAGGTGAATAAAGTATAATTAAGAAATACACTTAGCATTAAGTCTAGTTTATATAATCGGGTGTTTTCGTTCGTATCGGTTCATCATTCAGGTTTTACTTTCTTTTCCTTTTTCAATTATTAGTATATTTAGCTTTATTTAGCTTAATATGATTGTCATTATTGCTATGCTTATTATTGTTAGATCAGTTTCCAAGTTTAGCGAGTAGTTTTAAGTATGCTTGTTAAGTGACCGCAAATAGTGAGTTAAGTGTGGATTAAATAGTAAATTGTTGATTAATAATTTTCGGGTTATTTAGATTTTTTATTTGAATATTTCGAAGGGCAAAAGCTGGAGAAATAATCAAAATACACCAACGTCGTGAGAAAATAATATTTTTACGGGTATTGATTCGTCATCATTTTAAAGTAATTTGTACTAAAGTAAATGATTGTTTTCAATATAAACCAACATTGTGAGAAAACGGTTTTTAAACGGGTACTAATTCTTTATTATCTATTTCTTTCTCACTTAATGATCTTTTCGCCTCACTTGGCAAGCATATCCTCTTTTAGTTATCTCGTAGCATTATTATAGCTTATTATTATAAAACTAGTATAATTCAAAAGGAAAATCTAAAAGATAATCAAGCATCAAACGACAAGAATTAACGTAAATCTCAATTCAATTCTCGTTGGGATACGACTCCGGAAGATTTAATTATTACTTTTTCTAAAGTGATTCTTATTTCTAATGGGATACTTGATATTATATACATACAGCTAGTACGTATTTATATGATATCAAAAATGAGCCGTTGCCGGGGAGAGTTGTACGATTTTTACGTTTTGTTTCGATATTGATGCCTTGAAGATCCTTTCTCTTTTGAAAGTTTAATTTCGTACTTATAAAATAATAAAAATCCAAAAAAAAAAAATATTTTCTATTTCTATTTTATTTTCTTTTATACAAAAATTTTAAAAATACCAAATTTTATTTTATTTTATTTTATTATCTTTACAAAAATCCAAAAATATTTTCTAATTCTATTTTATTTTTCTTTTAAAAATATATTAGAAATATAATAATAATAATTTTTTTAATAAAAATGTAAAATTCTTCGTTATCCTCTCTAACGTTTAATTCTTATCTCTTTCTCTTCTTTTATTGTTTAATTCTTCACGATGTTCTTTTCCCCGTCACCTACACCCTGCGAGGGTAGTGACCTTCTATTGGGAGAGACCTACACCATTCTTTCTCATTTTAATGATTCTTCACCTGATTATGAAACATTTTGCTTTGATATCCGAGAGAAAAGTAGTGGAAGTAGCACTTCTCATTCTGATCACACTCTTCCGAAATACAAATCATTCTGTTTTGATGGCGATCATATCGAAGAGAAGAGTAGTAGCAGTACCACTTCTCAATCTGATCTTTCCCTTCTTGAATATGAATCATTTCATTTTGATCTTTCGATTGATCCGATTCCTCCTGCCGATATGAGTGATTCTCATCATGAGGAGTTCACCGATAAACTCGCTCACATCAGATCTCTACCGGAGTATGATCATTTTTACTTTGATCTTGAGGAAATTGGTAGTCTGGACCCCCTTGAGTCGACTCCAGTTATTGATGAGTCTACCCTACTAGTCACACCACTTCCTGATTATAAGGAAATTTCCTTAAGGGAAGTGGAAAGATTTGATCCTTTTTCTCCCTGACACAGTCGGGTGAGAAGACGAGGGTGATGGAGACCCCTTCTTTTGGTTTTCATCATATGCCATCACCCCGTCCTGCTGCATACTCACGTATGGAGGTGATGTATTGCTATTACCATCCTCACCTCACATCGGGTGATGGATTTTCCCTTAAACCTAAAATTAAAAAACACTAGAGTCAAGCTAGAGACTCGAACAAAAACAAGCGCTTCTCGGGAGGCAACCCGTGTTCTCTTTCTCTTTATATTTTCTTAGTAGTATAATATTTTATTAGTATAGTTAGTAGTATACTAATGAATAAGTGTGGGGGTGTGCTTCTATCCTTGTTGTATTTCGTGGTTATCTGTTTTTTGCTTGCAGGACTCCCTTTGATCTTGAAGACCTTCGTGCTTGTTTTTAATCCTCCAATCACGCGGTCTCCGATCATCATGTCTTGCAGGTACAAGGGATTGAAAATAAAGCAAAAACGATGACTTTCAGTTAAAATTTAAAGACGTTTACGCGTTTTTCGAGATCAAGATGAAGTCGTTAATATTTTTCGAGCATGCCATTGGAAAGAGAACGATAATAAGAGTCCGACGGTGCCTTCATCTCTTATTACGCGGGCCCAACACCATTTATATGGAACGGACCGACCCATATTTATATAGAGTTATCAATAGCAGCAGATATTATCCAGGTCAACCATACAGTGCAATCAAACAGCCCCATGTGATAAGACAGCCTGGTCCCCCGTTTAAACACAGGCCCAAGAAATGATACCAAAAGTCCAAATTCAGCAGGCCTTACTGGCTTGATATCTACGCAAGTTATAAAAAAAGAGGAGCATCATTTTATATATCTTATCTTTATCTTTCGTCTTTTAATTTTTAGTTGGTAGATAGGAATAACAGTAAAGTAGAGATAGGATAGAAAAAGTAGTGTTTAGCTTATTATTTAGTTAAGTTTTATTCCAGCTTATTTTGGTATTATTCAAGCTTATTTACGCTTTTTGTAATCTGATTTTTAGCTTATTAATGTTGAAGACGTTTAAGGTTTGTGTTGAGATTACTTGATGTGTGTATTGCTTATTGCTTATTTCAACTTCTTTCCTTTATTTCGGTTCATTTCATTAGCTTATATTTCACATTGCTAAATCTCGGATAAGCATTTCTATGCTTATTTCGTGATTTGATTTTTTTTATTCGGTTAAGCTCTCGTTAATGGCTTAAATCGAATAAGTAGTAGATCTCTTTTTGTTGCTTATTGTAGATTAAAAGTTTATAGCTTATTTCTCTCGGTTGTAGCTCGATTCGAAACAAAACTAAGGGTGCGGCGATTTTTTTAAAATCAGCTTATTTATAAGCTTTTGTTACCTTATTGTTTCGAGAACTCAAGGATTCGGATTTGGCTTTCTTCTGTTTAAAAACAGTTTACTAAAAGATGTTGTATTGTAATGTTTTTCGAAATGGATTTGTTAGTTTAATCGATTTACAAGGATTTAAATTCGTAGCCTATTCAATTTATCATTTAGCTTATAGCTTATTCGGATTATAATGAAAGTGATTGAAAGTCTTTTTGTCCCGGGCTTTGATTAAGCTTATTTCACTTGAGATCTCGAAAAGCTATTAAGTATTTTGTTTGGTTTCGTTTTAGTAAGTGCAAAAAAAGGGTATGGGTTTATTTCAAATCTTAATAGAATGAGTTTGATTCTCAATTTCAATAAACAGTAGGCATCAAATTAGTTTTCAAAATTGTTCCTAATAGTTTAATGTTACTAGTTTATTATATCTTGCTTAAATAACTTTGCTTGGCTTATTGTTTAATTGGTTCAACTCATGAGGCGAGGAGCTTACGGGTTGTATAAGCTAGCCTATTTTCTAAGTTTAGAGTTTAATTAGATTCTACTAGCTCATTAGAGTATAAAACACTTTATCATCTAATTAAGTAAATAAAGTCTAATTGAGAAATAAACTTGGCATTTAGTTTAGTTTATATAATCGGGCGGTTTATTCGTATCGGTTTCATCATTCGGGTTCTACTTCCTTTCTCTTTTTTCTTAATTAGTAGTTTTAGTTTATTTAGCTTAATATGCTTTTTATTATTGTTATGCTTTGTCGGAACCAAATATCACTTTCACTTCACCATTGATACAAGAAAATAGATAAGAGAAAATATGGAAGAAATTTTAGAAAGAAGTTAGAGAGAGAAATTAGAGAGAAAAAGAGTTGGTTAATTCTTGCAAATGAGAAATGAACAAATGAGAATCAACACCATTTTCTGTTAGTATAGATTCACCCTTTGAACAATGATCCGGAGGCTTGGTAAAATGGAAAAGAAATTGAGCCATATTATTTGAGAGAAAATATAGAAAAGAGAAGAGATGGGAAGAGTGTGTGTGCTTGTTGAGAGAAAACACACACACACACACTTTTTTACAAAAAGTGAGCTTCACCCCTCCATGGAAGTATGGAAGGGGTATTTATAGTCCTAGTGACACACAACTATCATAGCTTGTCATTATTAGTCCCTATGTGTCACGCTATAAATAAACTAATGTAATTCCGGATATGTCACCATATTTTAAGGCTAACATTTTCCATAGTGGAAAATGGTATAAATACCCTACACAACTACATGGGGTGTGTGGGCTTTTACTTGGACCGGGCTCGGGATTGACTTGGGGGGGGGGGCGGGCTTTAGCCGATACACATACTATATCTAGCTTCTATTTACGAGCCCGTTTACCCTTCTAGCCTATTACAACGCTATAATTAAGTTAGTGGACACGAGGATCCTAATATAATGAACGAAACTTCCTTGTTCGACTCATATTTCGAGGCTAACAATCTCCCTCCGAAAGTGAGTTCTCTGTGGAACTCCTTCATGAGAATGCAATGAGATGGCTTTTGTCGTTAGTTCTTGTGGTCTTGCGTCTCTGCTAATTCGTTGTAGGCTTATTGTTCATTCATGCTTTTATTCCGTGTTAACATTGATCTTGAGTATTTGTCATTGTTCTTTCGACTTCGTCTTTATGTTCGAGGATCTTTAAAATCTTTCCTTGCTTGTCTTGATCTCTTTGCCACCTTGCGATCTTGTGTCTTGACAAATGCTCTTACTTTGAATCATCTTGAAGCTTGCTAACAATCTCACTTAATAGACTTGATTATCTTTGAAGGGAGATCTTGTATATCAGGAGTTGTGGTGCGGAAAGTCTTTGTCTTTAATTCTTGAGCTTTCATTGATTCTTGAATCTTGATGATATAAAATGTCTTTGTAGTTTGAGATGAGCATGTGGTAATGAATTCGACTCCAGATAGAATGAGGCATCAACCTCTAATATTTATGTATCCTTGAAATAAAACAGTTAGCAATAAACGTGGGTGGACGAATATGGCTTTGTTCATTCGTCCGGATTTGGTTAGATTAACCTCCGTTTCGTTGGGAACGTTTTTCAGTATAAATACGATGTACCTGTATTCAGGTAGATCAAATGAATCTCCTTGACAGGAGTTATCAACTCAAGCCATAGGATCTTCTAACACATATGTATTAGATTTACCA
The DNA here is from genome assembly GCA_026074375.1 of Tanacetum coccineum. Taxonomy (NCBI): domain Eukaryota; kingdom Viridiplantae; phylum Streptophyta; class Magnoliopsida; order Asterales; family Asteraceae; genus Tanacetum; species Tanacetum coccineum. The sequence goes on along the minus strand of BQNB010047629.1, from coordinate 32,191 downwards.
TGCTTGCTTGTTCTCATTACCGGAACGTCTCAAAGCAGACAGCACGATAAGAGTGAATCAGATAGTTACTATCTCTTTATGATTATGTCGTCATACATTTACCTGGACCTTTATCGATATCCAGTTGACACAAGCTTGATTCATATAGAATCTCGCAAGTCACCTACCAAGAGCTTGTTTGATGTTGGCTCAATACTTAAGTATCACTCGGATGTTCTGGCAAAATCACAAGGATAATGTCGTAGGGACTCTTGTCTATTGCTGTGTACTTAATGATGTTCAAAAGTGTTTGTCATGGAATGTGCCTATTGGGATTTATTTATGGATCTCTGGCTCTAGAACTCGATTAGTGTGTTTTGGGTTTTAGTAATCGGAGGGGGGGGGCAAGGTGGGGGGGACTGGAGCAGACTGCCACCTATTCAATATCAACTAACTCGGAGTGAGAAAGTCAATAGAAGTCGTGTGTATCTCCGTGACAAATGAGACAAGTTTCTTTTAAGAGAAACCCGAATGGCTGGGAAAGGGTTGTGCATTGCATCACTGGGTCCATGATGTCGTCTTCAATGTCAGCAATCAACATTGTGATTCTGTCAGCATATGTATCGACCCGTTTCTGCCTAAGTTGTTGTGGAGGGACTTCATTCTTTTACCTTTATCCATACATTTTCTTTTTAATTCTTCAACCTTCAATGCCTTACCAGACGTCTTTACTAGAACACATTGTTGTGGATTGTTCCAGTGTTAGATCAATTCTTAGGTCGGCATTCTCCCTTATAACTATTCATCTCCATCATACATAAGGACTGACTATTTCTAACTGGGAGTGTCCTTGGTAGTTCCCTCCGGTTCTGGTTGGATTCATAGGACAAATACCGTAAACTTACCACCTTATGTCTTCAGATATCGTCGTGTGATAATAAGTTGTTGTAAGGTATGCAGATCGTAAACCATAAAACCTTTTCGAATAGCATTTCGAGTCTTTTAGATCACATTTTAATTACATTTCTCCCTTATTTTAAATTCTATGTAACTTAAAGATTTTGAAATACTGGTGTGATTAAAATTTGTCTTGAAAAGGCCATGGAAAATGTTGAAGCTTGCATGAATATTTGGAAATGTGTCATCTTGGCTCCCCCTGTAAATTTTACATATGTTTGACACCAATAAATGATACCAAGTTGTTAAAATCGATATAAAATTGAGGTTGAAACTTTTAGTCATCTTATAACTAGCATTCTATTGAATTGTTCATTATCTATCTTGTTGTATATAAGAGAATTTTTGGAATGGTTTGATTACCATAAGAATGGTTGTGATATGATGGATCCAAAACATAAAAGTTGTTTTTCTAAAAAACTCCCCTTGACAAGATGGAGTGGTTGAAACACAATTTTGAAAGATTATGAACGTCATGTGAGAAATTCTGAAAAATTTAGTGTTCAACATTTTGAAATACATTCATGTTGGAAAGACTTCTCTTTCAACTCTAATGGGTAAGCGCAACTTATGCGTACACTATCTTTTTCTTGATTGCTAACATTGAATTGTCTTGTAAGAACAGCTCAAGACCGAGAAAAGTTGAATTTCTCGTTGTTAGGATAAGTTATCTTTATAGATAAGCTTTCCTTTATTTGAAGTCCGGTTACGTACTGATATTTGCACATAAGCCATTAAGAAAAATTAGAAATGACATGTTTTGAAAGCATTTGAAACTCCTGTTCGAACTTCATTTACACGCCCGTGTCGATATTAATCAACATTTCTAGGTACGTAAATGTTATCGATTCCAAGAGACATGTCGAGAAGAATATTTTTTGAAACATTTTCTGATTTTTTTGATTTTGTATTTTCTTTTTGAAATTTTATATTTTTGTATTTTATTCTTTTTTTTATATATAAAATATTTACATGTTGACCTCAGCATTGTTATGTGATGGTGATGATATAGTAATTCCCAACTCTTTATCGTGTCTGGAGCTGTTCTTGTCTGCTGGAGGAACAACTTTTGGAACCAGCTTTGAACGTGACAGTTCATTGCTGTGGTCGTGAATTTCGAGTTCTGAACTGTTATGATCAGAAGTCATTTGTCGTGGAGGAGCGAGGCCTGAACTGTTGTGAACAGACGTCATTAGACATTGAGGATCGAGGCCTTAAGTTTTAAACCTTCTTGTATGTCAATGTCCTTTTGAGCTAATAGTCTAGAGTGTTTTGACTTACGTTCAAGTTTTGTCATTGTCAACTGTATCGAACATGAAAGGCTTTGTACCTCTCAAACTTCTGTCTGTTTGTTTTGATGTGCACTTAACAAATTATCCCGGAGACTATAGATTCCCTAGAGTTCTACTAGTTTCCGCAAGAATAGATTTGCACTTCGGTTAACTCTTGAGTCAATGTTTGCATTTTCTTTCTTTAATTGCTTTTGAATTTTTTATTTTCATGTCGGACATCAAGTTTTAAATTAGCAAGTGCAACCACTCATCAATCAATTATACATCATTTTGGTCATCCTGTATATCATTATCAACACATATCCGGGTTGAGTCAGGAATGACATTATATCTCCCGTTTTCCACAACACATGTGTTACTAATGGATCTCATATTTGGTCAAAATGTTGTATGTCATTGGGCAAACACTTTTAGTATCAGTATCGTATTGTACCTATTCAATGGCTCCGGTCTGTGCATGAGTATGCATTAGGAACCTCCTGAACTTTGCCATGTAACTGGTAATGTGCTTCAATCTCTGGTTCATCAATCTCTTCTTCCGTGTACTGCTAGCCAGACAGCAAATGCTCTGCTTGAAGTTTCGAACCACGTTCTCAGCTTGTTTACACAAACAACATCTTTTCTTGTGTGATAGTGGGTCCTTTAACTGCGTTTTGGCTTTTGCATTCCTTAGAATAATGACCAAATTCCTTTGCAGGTTAAAAAAACTGGTATCCCAGACTGATTGTTGCACTACTGGACCTACCACCTACAGTTTTTCCTAGCCCCAACAACATTCATACCCTCTTGATTCCCAATGTCCAGTTGATTGTCATTCTTGTATCTTGGAGTAGTATCCACATTTTCGTTTCTGGTGTTTGTTTTTGTGTTTTGAGGAAGTTCTGAGGTTGTTGTTGGTAGGTTTGTAGAGTTTCTTAAAGTACTTTGCAATGAGAGCCAAATTTTTCTGCAATGTATTTATCTTCTGAGCTTGTGTCAGGATCACTATCTTCTTCAGAAGCGCGGACTAGGATGGTTGGTTTGATTGTTTGCTATCTCCTTTCGCCTTTGTATCTTGTAGTTGCATGAGATTGGTTGTAAGTGAAGTTTGATTTGGTGATATTATGATTTTTGAGGTTTTGATGTTTGTAATAAGGTTTGAACGTGTTTGAGCGAGTGTAGCACAGTAGAAACAAGTGCTAATGGGTTAGCTATTCTTGGCCATTCTTTTCAGCACGGTGTTCATGAACTTCCTTTTGATATTTGTTTCAGAATGTAAAAGGAGCTTATGGTATGAAACTTCATCCAACTTGTGTTTTATGTGATGTCACCAATTGTGACAAATCTTGGACCATTCTGGTTGAAAGTTGTTGAAGAAATTGAACATTGAATTGCATTGTTTGCTACGGTCAATTGTTTCTGATCATTTCATTCATCATTTTATGAATCTTGTGTTTTGTAAGACGCAATTGTTTCTCATTCGAGAAAAGGTGAATTGACCAATACTCCCAAAATATTTTTGTCTTGACATCTTGAATAGTGAGTGATTCACCTTGTTTGAACCTTTCGAAGGGCTTCCCACATTTTATTGAGCTGTCTACATGCATCTCAGTTTGAGTATATTTCATCTCCAATTCCCGTCAATATCAAATGAATCGCTTCTTTTTCAGATTGAAAATGAGCTTTGTTTTCAGGAGTCATATTCATAACTGTCTCAACTGATGTTTGTGCAGGAATTTCTTGAGAATCCTCTGTTGCCGGAACAGCTGGTATTGTGACCATTGTTGGAGTGTAGGGACCTGTGAGAATGCATTTTCCGTATGCATTTCATTTGGTCTTGTATCAATGTATCGTACGAAACCGTTGATCGCAATTTGTGAAATCGTCCAGATACAAGCATAGGTGGACGATCCATTGAACCTGCTGCCATTATGGTTGTTGTGCATTTGACTTGTTAGTTGTGGAAGTTTGCAATTGGACGTTGTCATGTTGACTGGATTGAAGAATCATGAAGTGAGAAGGATTCGGTAGGAATCTTAAGCAGGTAAAGTGAGTGTTGGTTGGGAGTTGAGTACAATTGATGTTTACGGGATTTTACAAATCTGATTTAAAACCGAGAAAGAATCGGTATCTTCGAGGGATTTACAAAATCAAGAAAAAACCGTAAAACAAAAATGACAAGATCGGTCCTTATGCAAATCACCTAGTTCGGTTCATGCTTGTTCGGTTTGCTGGTTCGGTTGTCTAGTTCTATTGTCTTGTTCGGTTCTAAAGGAAAGCTAGTTCGGTCCTCTAGTTCGATTGGTTAGTTCGGTTCTAAAGGAAAGCTAGTTCGGTCCTCTAGTTCGATTCAGCAAAAACAACGACTAGATCGGTTGACTCGTTCGGTCCCAAAAGGGATTACTAGTTCGATGATTGCTTGTTCGGTTCGATGGTTCGGTTGTCAAAGAATTTACTAGTTCGATCCTCTGGTTCGATTGTCTTGTTCGGTCCTTAAAGAATACTTCTAGATCGGTTATTGCTAGTTCGGTTCTAAAAGAGATCGACTAGATCGGTTATCTAGTCCGGGTCTCTCGTTCGGTCCAAATATAATCACCACTCGTTCGGTCCAAACAAAAACCACTCGTTCGATCCAAATATGATCACCACTCGTTCGGTCCAAACAAAAACCACTCGTTCGATCCAAATATGATCACCACTCGTTCGATCCAAATATGATCACCACTCGTTCGGTCCAAACAAAAACCACTCGTTCGGTCCAATGAAAAACCACTCGATCGGTCCTAATGGCAGTCACTCGTTTGGTCCAAACAAGTATGTTGCTCGTTCGATCCAAACAAGTACTTTGGACGTTTTTATCTTCTTTTGAACTTGCGTATGTCTTAGCAACGCATGAAAGAACCACGAAGACACGCTATTAAGCCAAGGAACAAAATCGAACCAATAAGCTTATAAAACCGAAACTCCAAAAAAAATAACAAACACTAAACCCACCCGAGGCGAATGATACCAATTGTCGGAACCAAATATCACTTTCACTTCACCATTGATACAAGAAAATAGATAAGAGAAAATATGGAAGAAATTTTAGAAAGAAGTTAGAGAGAGAAATTAGAGAGAAAAAGAGTTGGTTAATTCTTGCAAATGAGAAATAAACAAATGAGAATCAACACCATTTTCCATAGTGGAAAATGGTATAAATACCCTACACAACTACATGGGGTGTGTGGGCTTTTACTTGGGCCGGGCTCGGGATTGACTTGGGCTTTAGCCCGATACACATACAATATTAGCTTATATTTACGAGCCCGTTTACCCTTCTAGCCTATTACAACGTATAATTAATTAAGTGACCGAGACCTAATATAATGAACGAACTTCCTTATTCAACTCAATATTTTGAGGCTAACATGCTTATTATTGTTAGTTTAGTTGCCATGTTTAGCGAGTAGATTTATATATGCTTGTTAAGTGAGTTACGATAAGTGAGTTAAGTGTGGATTAAAAAAAGACTTGTTGATTAATAATATTCGGGTCATTTAGGTTTCTTATTTGATTATTTTAAAGGGCAAAATCTGGAGAAACAATCAAACATCAAATCTAGTAATTAATACCTTTATAAGATATTGTTTTCAATAACAACCAACGTTGTGAGAAAATAATATTTTTACGGGTATTAATTCATCAACACTGAATCGTGTAATTTGTACCAAAATAAAAGATCGTTTTCAATAAAAACCAACGTTGTGAGAAAACAGTTTTTTTTTAAACGACACTAATTCTTTATTTACTCTTTCTTCACACTTAATGATATTTTCACCTCGCTTGACAAACATATCCGTTTTATATAGTTTAGATTTATTTGCTTAGTTTTATTATAGTTTATTTTAATTAGTTTAAAATCAAAATCAAAAAAATCAAAAGATAATCAAACATTTAAAATTTGAGACATAAACGTGTTTTTCAATTCAATTCTCGTTGGGATACGACTCCGGAAGATTAGATTATTGCTTGTCCTCAAGTGATTATTTACATCTAACGGGAAATACTTGAAGATTACTTTGACACGCGTTTGACGTTTATCAAAATGGCGCCGTTGCCGGGGATCGAACCCGGGTCACCCGCGTGACAGGCGGGAATACTTACCACTATACTACAACCCGTGTCTTTTCTTCTTTCTATTTTCTTAATAAATAAGTGTGATTATATAGCCCTAGTGTGGGGGTGTGCTTCTTTCTTTGGTTTGTGGTACCGTTTTTGCTTGTAGGATTCCCTATAATCGTGAAGACCCGTGCTTGTTTTCAATCCTCCTTAGTTGAGATATCATCAATTTTGCATATAAGTTTTCATAGTTGTCAAAGTCGATTAAGAAAAGCTTCAAGGTTGTAAACCCTAGCACTAGTGAAGAGTACTCTTATTATTGATCTAATAATATTGGAGCGTTTGGTTATATCTTTGTTTATTTAAGATTACTGTTTTATTCATAATACTTCTAGGTATTAAGGTGTAGATTCCGCATACACTTTAGTATACATACAAAGTTTCTACAACAAGTTATTTTAGATTTATCTAAGGTAACTTAACCTTAGACAACCTAAGGAATCTATCTAGGATTGGGAAGTTTTCATAATATGAAGTTTTCATTCATATATTAACTTCAGGGGAAGTTCGTGCTTATTTGATTTTGTCATTATCAACTAGGAAAAGATTATTGGGAATTATATTTGAGTTGATAATACAAAACAAGAATGAAACAAGATGGAAACAAAAAGGACCAAAGTTGTAATTGAAGAATTCTACAAAAGATAAGAATTGGAGGATTCTATCAGATTTGGTAAAAGATAAAGATGAATAATTAATTGATTCTCTCATTAATATCTTTTATTAGTTTCCATGTAAGCCTTGACTCCTTATGCTATAAAAGGAGGTCCATGCATATTGTTTTATTCATTCAGAAAAGTGTGTGTTCATCATATGAGAGTCGACTAGATACAAAAGTGTGTGTGTACACGTTTGTATAATTAGTGTAGACGTCTAGAGTTTAGCCTCAAGGATCTTTGATTCCTGTTACTACTTAGAGTAACCGATCTATTCTGATCAAATAGTATTTGGGGCTGTGTTGATTAATAAAGAAAAACCTTGAAGTAACTTTGATTTGTGTTTATTATTTTCGTTGTGCAATTTATATCATTGTTACTATATTATCCTAGATGAGGTCTAAACAACCTCGAGCTTAAACGATCAAAGAACCTATCATGTGTTTTAGGTTTTCACATACTGGATCATGGTCGGCTCGCATACCGATGTGGTAGTTTTCAAAAAGGTCAAGGATCTCCTGGTCGAAATAAGACTCCTTGACCATGGTCGGCTCGCATACCGATGTGACAGTTGTTTAAAGAACCGAGGGATAGTAATGTTGCAATAATAATAATAATAATAATAATAATAATAATAAAGCGAAATTTCGACTCCGGGGAATTAATAATAATAATAATAATAATAATAATAAGTAAATAATAATAAAGACAAATTTCGCTCTCCGTGGTTTATTTTGCTAATTTAAACAATAACAAAGCCTTACGTGTCTCTGGACTAGTTGTTGAGTTGTTTCGGGATGAAATAAAAAGGATAAACCCCTAAATAATGCGAATTTAGAATTCTGTAATGGGACCTTATTCTCACCACATCTTTTCTTTAGGAAAGGATTTCAAACTAATTGTGGTCTAGACCGGGTTTACTTTATATTAATAAGGACATAATTTATTTAACAACAATAAAAATAATAATAAGTTAATTAGAGGGATTTAAGAATTAATGGGTGCGGGAACAAGTAGATTGGGTTTTCACACTATTAGGCATTATATGAGTAGTGTTATCATCTAATCTTATATTTGACTGTGATTTCGTTTAAGCTTGATTTGGGGATTGTGAAAAGTCGAGGATGACGAGCTCCCGTTCTTAAAGCCTTTTTAAATAAATTTCATAAATTTTTTATCTTAGTTTTTATCTATTATTGAATAAGTGTTTAAACCAGGTTTAGAAATAAATAATTTTTGAACTCTTTAATGGACCGTTTCTATTCTTGTTTGATGTGAGGGGTCATAAGTTAAAGGGGGTTAAATTATTTATTTTCGGGCGTGTTTTATAAACATTGCGTGTGGGACCAGCAATGGCTTAGTGTGGGGGAATTTGATGTGTGCTAAAACACACATCATTTATACCCTGAAAAACACTATTAAACGGACTAAAAACATGGAATATAATAAATATTATTGCAAATATGTTTGGTTTGTGTTTTTATGTCTTGTTGGTACAAAGGATTCAAAACGGAGCGAAAACGATGATTTTAGGGCTTGACTCTATCAAGTTTGCTTATTATTTGAAGTCAAGACGAAGTCGGAAAAATTCCCCGAGCATGCCATTGGAAAGAGCACGAAAAATTGAGTTTAACGGTGCCTTCATCTTTTATTGGGCCGGCTCGACATCATTTATATGGGTCAGACCGACCCATACTTATCAAAGCTCAAGAATTAGAACAATGCCAGCCTAAGTATGGAGTGCATAACTCGGCCCAGCAGCAGCCTAACACTAAGCCCAACACTATGAAAGAAAAGGGCTTGGCCTAATAATTAAAATGCAAACACCAAAAGCCCAATTCAGGAAAGGAAAAGCCGGTATCCATTTTGGTGATTCTGCTTATAATAAACGCATGGAGTAGCAGCATATCTGATCTTATCTCGTTTTTCTTTCTTTTCATTTTTTTTCATTCATAGAATAGAGTGGTAGTAAATTCGAGATAGGAGTAGCAGGTAGTTTTTTAGGATTAGAATAGATTACTTTTATCTTATGTATTTTTTTCATTTAAAATATATGTAGCAACTTGGGTTTTTCGTGTAATGAACTGATCGGTTGATTTGTTCGATGTATGATTTCCGAATGGTTTGGGGTTTATGTTTCGATATGTTGGAAGATTATCCAGGTTTGGTTTTAGTTATAATCTTAGCATTTTTTATAATATGTTTTTTTTGTTTGGATATTTGGTTGTTGTTCGAGTAGTTTAGCAGCAGCGATTCGATTTGGTATAATCTGTTTGATTGTTGAGTGTTGATTTTGTTTGATTTATTTTGGATATTTGGTTGTTCTTCGTTTTGATATCATAGCTTATATGTAGTGTTTATGTTCTATTGAGTAGATCTTAATTCAGTTTGTAGTTTTTTTTCTAGATTTGATTTTGTAGCTTATTTTCGTTAGGTTATTCGGGTTTCGGTTTAACAAAGTGTTCTTGGTTCTATGTGGTCATTTAGGGATTGGCTGCTTATTTGGTTTTTGCCTTGTTGATTATTTAGCTAGGACTAGCTTGTTCTTTATTTAGGATTGCTTATTTTCGATTTGCTTATATGGTGTTCGAATTAGATTTAGTTTGGTTGTTTAAAAATCATTAGCTTATTTTAGATTTAGAGGTTGCTTATTGTTTCGTCTTAACCTTTATTGTCTTGTTTTGATGAAAATGATTCCACACATGAGGCGAGGAGCTTACGAGTTACATAAGCTAGCTTATTGTCTAAGTTAAATCTTAGTTAGAATTTAATAGCTTATTAGAGAATAAAGTTTAAACACTTTATAATCTATTAGGTGAATAAAGTCTAATTAAGAAATACACTTAGCATTAAGTCTAGTTTATATAATCAGGTGTTTTCGTTCGTATCGGTTCATCATTCGGGTTTTACTTTTTTTTCCTTTTTCAATTATTAGTATTTTTAGCTTTATTTAGCTTAATATGATTGTCATTATTGCTATGCTTATTATTGTTAGATTAGTTTCCATGTTTAGAGAGTAGTTTTAAGTATGCTTGTTAAGTGATCGCGAATAGTGAGTTAAGTGTGGATTAAATAGTAAATTGTTGATTAATAATTTTCGGGTTATTTAGATTTCTTATTTGAATATTTCGAAGGGCAAAAGCTGGAGAAATAATCAAACATCAAATCTAGTAATCAATACTTATATAAGATATCGTTTTCAAAATAGACCAACGTCGTGAGAAAATAATATTTTTATGGGTATTGATTCGTCATCATTTTAAAGTAATTTGTACTAAAGTGAATGATTGTTTTCAATATAAACCAACGTTGTGAGAAAACGGTTTTTAAACGGGTACTAATTCTTTATTATCTATTTCTTTCACACTTAATGATCTTTTCGCCTCACTTGGCAAGCATATCCTCTTTTAGTTATCTCGTAGCATTATTATAGCTTATTATTATAAAACTAGTATAATTCAAAATGAAAATCTAAAAGATAATCAAGCATCAAACGACAAGAGTTAACCTAAATCTCAATTCAATTCTCGTTGGGATACGACTCTGGAAGATTTAATTATTACTCTTTCTAAAGTGATTCTTATTTCTAACGAGATACTTGATATTATATACATATGGCTAGTACGTATTTATATGATATCAAAGAGAAGGCACAAAGAAGGGCAGAGTTGAAGGCAAGAAGCACTTTGTTGATGGCCTTACCTAATGAGTATCAATTAAAGTTCAATCATACAGGATGCTGTTTGCTAAGACACTGATGCAGCTATTGAGAACAGATTGGAGATAGGTTAATACTCGCTACGCATAGTAAAACTCAGAAAAATCTCTGCAAACGTAGCAAATATGAATACGTTTACATGCATCCAAAACAGAGTATTGAGAAAAACTATGAAAGGCTTACAAAAAATCTAATTTAGTCAACAATTGGAGATGCATGGTGAAGTTATCCCTCAAGAAGACACCAGTCAAAAGTTCTTGAGAAGTTTGTCACAAGAATGGACTATGCATACTATTGTACGGAGGAACAAACCAGAGATTGAGACATTGCGTTTGGATGACCTCTTCAACAATCTGAAGGCTTATGAATCAGAGGTCAAGGGGATATCTAGCTCAACCACAAACTCACACAATGTAGCCATTATGTCCTCTAGCAGTACTAACATTGCAACTAGAGCAGTTAATACTGCTCAAGGTGTTAATACTGCTAGCACTCAGGGTGCTGCTGATATCTCAACAACTGTTGAAAATTTGAGTGATTCTATGATTTATTCCTTCTTTGCTAGCCAACCAAGTATTGTATAGCTTGATAATGAAGATCTACAATAAATCCATCCTAATGATCTAGAAGAGATGGACTTAAGGTGGAACATTTCTATTCTGACTATGAGGGCAAGAAAATTCCTGAAGAATACTAGAAGGAAGCTGGACATGACCAACAAAGAAAGAACTAGGTTTGACAAGTCCAAGGTGGAGTGTTTCAACTGCCACAAGAGAGGACACTTTGCAAGGGAGTGCAGGGCACCCAGGAATCAAGACAGCAAGAACAGGGAGCCTACCAGAAGGATTGTGCCAGTTAAGGAAACTACTTCAAATGCCTTAGTGTCTCAGTGTGATGGCTTTGGCTATGATTGGAGTGACCAAGCAGAAGAAGGTCCAACCAATTTTGCTCTCATGGCTTATTCTTCAACAAGTTCAACTTCTTCTACAAACTCTGAGGTATCTAATGACTCAAATTGTTGTTCATCTTGTTTAGAATGTGTAAAAGATCTAAAAGAACAAAATGAACAATTAGTTAAAGACTTAAGAACAACTAGGATAAGTGTTGTCTCTTATAAAACTAGTTTAGAATCTGTAGAAGCTAGACTATTAGTCTTTAAGAAAAATGAGTCTGTGTATGAGGAAGATATAAAACTCTTAAAACGTGAAATCTATTTAAGAGATTTAGATATTACAGAACTTAAAAGGAAGTTACAGTTGGCTACAAAAGAAAAATATGATGTTCAACTTACAGTATAAAAATATGAAAATTCATCAAAAAGCCCAAGTAAACTTCTAGACAGTCAGATAATGGATAAGTGTAAAACAAGATTAGGATATAATGCTATCCCACCTCCATATACTGGGAATTTTATACCACCAAAACCTGATTTAGTTTATCCTAGTCTAGATGATTTTGTTGATATGAATGAGTCTGTTAGTGAGTCTGTAGTTGATGAGCCTACTGTTAAGACTAATGAACCTAAGACTACTAGGAAAGAAAATGGAGCCCCAATTATTAAGGATTGGGTATCTGATAGTGATGAAGAAAATGTGCCTAAGGTTAAAACAGTTAAGATGTTTAATAAACCTAGTTTTGCTAAGATAAACTTTGTTAAGTCTACTGAGCAAGTAAAATCTCCTAGGAAAACATCAGTTGATAAAAATAGGAAAAACACACATAGTCTTAGAGGAAACAAGAGAAACTAGAACCAATAGATGTTTCAAAAATTAGGGAGTGATTTTGAGATGTTCAACAAAGCTTGTCATGTGTGTGGTAGTTTTGATCATTTAAAGAATGATTGCAATAACTGGTATAATAATGGAAGATTTGCAAAATCAGTTTGGACCAATGTTCAAAGGGTGAACAAACATAATTTCTCTAAATTAACTCACCTCAGTCCAAAAAGGAACAAGATTCCAAGAACAGTCTTAACTAGGTCTGACCCAATCTCACTTAAACTACAAGACTAGTTAATACTGTTCAACCAAGAACAGCAGTGAATAATGTAGGGCCCATGAAATATGTTATTAATAATGCATATTCAACTGCTAGAAGGCCTTTTAACAAAATAACAGCAGCTAATAATAGTAATTTCACTAAAAAGGTTAATATTGTTAAGGGAACAAGGGTTAATACTGCTAGGCCAAAAGCAGTTATTAGTGTTGTTGAGGGAAACAAGGGAAATGCTGTTAAGGCCTCAGCATGTTGGGTTTGGAGACCAAAGCACAAAGTTTTAGACCATGTCTCCAGAAACAATGGTGCATCAATGTCCTTTAAAAGATTTGACTATATTGATGCACAAGGCAGATCCAAGTTAGTAATGGCTTGGGTCCCCAAAAGAAACTAATTTTCCTACCATTATGTGCAGGGCAATCCATAACAAGATTTAAAGGATAAAGGAGTGATTGACAGTGGATGCTCTAGGCACATGACAGGAAACAAATCCTATCTTACAGATTATGAAGAAATTGATGGAGGATTTGTTGCCTTTGGAGGTAATTCCAAAGGAGGGAAAATTACTGGGAAAGGTAAAATAAGAACTTGTAAAATAGATTTTGAAGATGTGTATTTGTAAAGGAACTAATAGTTTAACCTCTTTAGTTGTCTCACAAATGTATGACAAGAAGAATAGTGTTCTTTTTACTAATATTGAATGTGTTGTTCTGTCTCCAGACTTTAAGTTAATTGATAAAAGTCATGTTTTGCTTAAAGTTCCTAGAAAGGATAACATGTACAGTGTTGATTTAAAGAATGTTATTCCTTAAGGAGGTCTCACTTGTCTCTTTGCAAAAGCCACACCAGATGAATCTAATCTTTGGCATAGGAGGCTTGGACATGTAAATTTCAAAACAATGAATAAACTGGTAAGGGGAAACCTTGTAAGAGGTTTACCTTTAAAACTTTTTGAAAATTATCAAACCTGTGTGCTTGTCAGAAGGAAAAGCAAAACAGAGGCTTCTTGTAGAGACCAAAAACATCAGTTCAATCAGCCCAACATTTAATGTTGCACATTTGATTTGTTTGTCCCAACATTGTAAAGAGTTTAATGAAAAAGTTGTACTACCTAGTTGTCACAGATGATTTTAGTAGGTTTGGGTTTCTTTTAGCACACTAAGGATGAAACTAGTGAAATAATTACAACATCATAATAGGCATCGAAGAAAATCTAATAGACCTTAGGGTAAAAGTGATTAGATGTGACAATGGGACTGAATTCAAGAATAGGGTCATGAATCAGTTTATTGAAATGAAGGGTATTAAGAGGGAATTTAGTGTTGCTAGGACTCTACAACAAAATGGAGTAGCAGAAAGGAAAAATAAGACACTAATAGAGGCTGCTAGGACTATGCTAGCTGATTTAAAATTACCAACAACTTTCTGGGCTGTAGCAGTTAATACTACTTGTTATGTCTAAAATAGGGTGTTAGTTATCAAGCCTCACAACAAGACCCCTTATGAACTCTTTCTAGGTAGAAAACATGCCTTAAGCTTCATGAGACCATTTGGGTGTCCTGTTACAATCCTTAATACCATAGATCACCTAGGTAAGTTTGATGGAAAGGTTGATGAAGGGTTCTTTGTAGGATACTCTACCAATAGCAAATTATTCAACAGTAGAACTAGGATAGTAAAAGAGAACTTGCATGTTCAATTTAGTAAGAATACACCTAATATTGCAAGAAGTGGACTAAATTGGCTTTTTGATATTGATGAACTAACAAAGTCAATGAATTATAAGCCAGTTGTTATATGGAATCAATCTAATGGTAATGCAGATACAAAAGCAATTTCTTTCTAAAAAAGAACTACTTAATTCCACAAAAGAAAAAGTATTTTTTTACGAGGTATAACTATCATTTATTATGAAATCAACCATAGATCAATTCCCTTTTTTGGGAGCGTCTTTAATACATCCCTAATTCTGAGCTTCATGTTTACTCCTACCAAGATGTGATGATGTATGTAAAGCTAGTATGGAGACAGTACCTGGCAAAAGATTTATATTCTTATTACCATGGTGGATGATGATCCACTATTCTCTCAAAATTCAAGAGTTCTCCTGGATGCTGGATTCAAAACTATCGTTTTGGAGAAGATGAAGAAGGTTACTAAAGAAAAGGAAAGAAGGTGGTAATTCATAGTAATGATCAAGAGAAGGATGATAATATTAACAGCACTAACAATATTAATACTGCTAGTGATGGAAACAACACTAACAATGTTAATGATGTTAGTTCAACTGTTAATGTTGCTGGCACAAAAGTTAATGCTGTTGATCCAAAAACGCATGGACTTCCAAATGATCTAAATATGCCTGTATTGGGAAGATATTGTTATTTAGAGATGATGATGAAGATGTTGGTGCAGAGGCTGACATGAACAATTTAAATGCATTTATGCCTGTCAGTCCTATTCCAACTACAAGAATACACAAAGATCATCCAGTTGAACAAATTATTAGAGACTTGAATTCAACACCTCAAACAAGAAGAATGACAAAGAATTTGAAAGAACATGGTTTGTTTAGTTCAGTTTAGCAAAGAACAAACCATAAAGACTTTCAGAATTGTCTGTTTGCATGTTTCTTATCACAAGATGAACCTAGAAGGTAATCAAGCATTAAAAGATCCTAGTTGGATATAAGCTATGTAGGATGAGCTTCTACAATTCAAATTGGAAAAGGTTTGGACCTTGGTGGATTTACCAAATGGCAAAAGGGCTATTGGCTTTAAATGGATTTACAGGAACAAGAAAGATGAAAGAGGCATTGTGATGAAGAACAAAGCAAGATTGGTTGCACAAGGGTATACATAAGAAGAAGGAATTGATTATGATGAGGTTTTTGCTCCTGTTGCAAGAATTGAATCAATTAGGCTATTCTTAGCCTATGCCTCATTTAAAGACTTTATGGTGTACCAGATGGATGTCAAGAGTGCTTTTCTTTATGGTAAGATTAAAGAGGAAGTCTATGTTTGTCAACCACCAGGATTTGAAGATCCAGACTTCCCTGACAGAGTATACAAAGTAGAAAAGGCACTTTATGGACTACATCAAGCTCCCAGAGCTTGGTATGAAACCTTGTCAACTTACTTGTTGGACAATGGGTTTCAGAGAGGAAAGATAGACAAGACTTTGTTTATTAGAAGGGACAAAGGTGATATTCTGTTAGTTCAAGTGTATGTAGATGATATCATTTTTGGCTCTACAAAGAAGTCATTATGCACTGAATTTGAGAAGATGATGCATAAGAAGTTTCAAATGAGCTCTATAGGTGAACTCACATTCTTCCTAGGATTGCAAGTGAAGCAAAAGGAAGATGGGATTTTAATAAGCCAAGACAAGTATGTGACTGAGATTTTGAAGAAATTTAGCTTTAGTGATGTCAAAACAGCAAACACACCCATGGAAACCCATAAGCCTTTGCTCAAAGATGCAGATGGTGAAGATGTAGATGAACACTTGTATAGATCCATGATTGGATCATTGATGTATCTAACTTCTTCAAGGCCTGATATTATGTTTGCAGTATGTGCTTGTGAAGAGTATTAAGTCAATCTTAAGTTTCACAATCTTTATGCTGTTAAAAGAATTTTTAGAATATCTTAAAGGTCAGACACTAGAATATTTGGGTCTGTGGTATCACTAAGATTCCCTTTCTGATTGGTGGCATATACTCGATAGTGACTATGCAGGAGCAAGCTTAGATAGGAAGTCCACAATAAGAGGTTGTCAATTCCTAGGGTGTAGATTGATTTCAAGACAATGCAAGAAGCAGACTGTGGTTGCTAATTCCACAACTGAAGCTGAGTATATAGCTGCTTCCAATTGATGTGGACAAGTGCTTTGGATACAATATGCATAGTGAAGAACCCTGTTTCTCACTCAAAGACTCTCAAAGCACATTGAGATTAAGACCAAACTTTATTTGGAGTGATTCAAATGAGAAGAAGCTTATTTAGATGATCAAGATTCACACAGATGAGAATGTTGCAAGATTTGCTCACAAAAGCATTTGATGTTAGTAGATTTCAAATATTGATTGCAAAGTCATTAGAAATGCTTAACTCTGAATATTAAATGAACGGGGAGGTTCATTGTGTTAGTATGACGGATGAATACACAAAGGATGGTATGATAATGGAAAGCAAAAGCTGCTAAGGATGGAAGTATTGGGGTAAAACTGTAAGTCTCGAAGGAGTTAAGGTGCTGAGGCATTACTTAGTACATATTAGGCAAAAAGTTAGTGATTTGCTAGACTGACTTTACTGACTACTATGTTATCGTTGGAGTTACAACTGGTGAGGGTATTTTTGGTCTATAAAATGGATACTTCGCTTATAGGTTACCTTATTACCTATTAAGCTTATTCGATCCACACATAACCGGTTCTGTAATCATTCTACTACTCTAGAGAGAGTGATAGATAGAGATATATTACTTCATGTTTTCATTGTTGATTCTAAAAAAATTTGACATCCATGGCGGGCCTAAATTTTGCTGACTCACATAATATGGTTGCTTACTTGGAAAAATCCACAGAGAATGTTGATTTTGCTGAGATAGATAGAGTCCTGAATTGATAACCCATAAGGTTATCCTTGGACAGTTAGTCTTACTATTTATGTTTCTTGTATTGAACAGTTTTGGTCTACTGCTAAGATAAAACAGTCAATAATGAAACACAGATTCATGCCAAGGTTAAGGGCAAGACAATAGTAATATCAGAATCTTTCTGTTGAGGAGGGATCGTTCAATATGGCAAACTTTCCTGAGACAACTTACTTTTATAAACTTACTTTTCCCCTTAATGAAGTGTATCTAGAATTCATACTCATTCTTGGTAATGTTTAGTTCTGAGTCAACTCTGCTTGGAATTAGTTTGGTACTACCATAGCGATGCAGTTATAGGTTTGGTGTAGAATCAAATGTTCTAGAGTTTTTCTTGAAATTGATGTTTTTGATGGTATGTGAGGAAACTTGGATAGTTGACTAAAAGTTTTTATGGATTCCAAGGTTTTGTACATACTATTTTTGAACAAACAAAATTGAAAATCTTTCAGTATGTTAATGAAGTTTATGATACATGTTGCTCATTACTTAAAAGATTTTTTGCAAACATGAGGAAGCAAGGAAAAGATTTTTTAAGGACTGTAAACACCCATTGTTTCCTTCTATGCTGCCACAAACAAGCAGATTGGGTGAAGGGTAGAAACCCACATGATCCCAAACACAATTCCACATCTGCCTAACCCTCTGTGTGATGAATCTTCAATCACTGTTCCTCGTCATTATCTAACCTAAAGAAGACTCACAGACTAGGATAAGCCAAAAGGGCTCTAAGATTATCTCAGTCTTATGCTGGACTTATTCTCATTGTTGCAGATGAGTATTGTCACTCAGGGAGGAAGACAAGAATAGAGAGATAGGGCAGTACCACTACTTGCTTCTAGCTTGAAGCAGAGCAAGGTCAGTGGATAACATAAATATGGACTCAATCGCCATGGTAACAGCTTAATGAGCTCAAGTTCTTAGAGAACTGGTTAAAGTAGTGTGTCCGCTCCAGAGTGCCAAGATGTACTATTGGGGGTTGCAGAAGTGTCAAAGCTAGGTTTGTGAGATGCATCTGAAAAATAGATCCAATGGACCCACCTCGCTCAGAGATTTACTCACTTGGAAATGGGGAGGGAAGCGATGAAACTTAAGGAATTAAAATAATCACGTAGGCTTTTGTACGAAAATGTCTTAATAGTGTTCTTGACTTAGGAGAACAAACTAAGATGCAGTAAGCAAAGGAGACGCTAGCTAGTTTGAAGAAGAGAGTCAAAAATCTGGAAAGGAAAAAGGAAGTCAAAAAGTCCAGGGATGAATTTATTCAAGATGCGGTGTCTCTAGAAGAAGAAGTTTGGTAGAGAGTGGATTAGCATCTAAATAGAGGAGAGGAAGTTTGAAATAGGAAAAACAGGAGTTCAATCTTTCAGAAGTGATTTTTTATGATGAAGGTTTTGATGCAGATATGATGAAGAGTTATAAAGTGTTCAAAGGAGATGCAGAGTAGGTGGATTAGTGCTGCTGCAGATGAATTTCCTAACTGATGATGCAGTTAATACTGTAGTAATAAATGTTTATATGCCTAGTTGCACCTAATGTACTACTACGAGGGTGTATCTATTAGTACTGCTGAACGCTTATTACTACTGCCCTTGTTATTATTATACTTGCCCTCTTGCGAGCAGTGAATCATTAGAATGCTTAGATACACTCGCAAACCTAGTTTGAGCAGTAGTATCCCCTATGGTTTCTTAGCACCAGGGACCACCACCTGAATTAGTTCCTTGGGAACTAGATTCATTAGGTGTTGCATTGGATTGGGTCTTATTTATGTTACCACTGTCCTGCTCTACTTCTAAGCTAGAAGTAGTAGTGGCAGCCCTCACCAAACTGTCACCCAACTCCTTATGGATAACCTTATCTACAACCTTTTCAATAGGATCACTAGGCTGAGATACCTGAGTGTCCTTTCTTTTAGGCTTCCTAGGTTGTTGTATCTTTTGAGGCTGAGTAGATGGTTGAATAAAGGTGGGTGTGTGATGGGGATCAGTTGGAACTGCTGAACCTTCACCCAATTATGATTGGTTTTGTACCACCATTGTTTGAAATAAAGGTGTTACTCTACCAGAAAAACCTTTGCCTACCATTCTCATATTTCCAAAAATCTTTTTAGTGTGAGAGGGTGCAATATATATCCTCTTATGAGTTGGCATCCCATCAAGTTGTTGGTCCAAAAATATTTGTACAAACCTTGGATACATCAAAAATTTGCTAGACAAATTATCCAAGTTTCTAATCATACTTTCAAAAATGAATTTTGAAAAATTGAATTTCTGGTTTGTAGCTAAGCAGATAATGGCATATGCCATAGTACTACTAAACTCATTCTAGGTAGTAGTCTTTGGACTTAGACACTATAAAATAGTATGAATTAAAAATTTCCATTGTGGGGAAAAGAATGGTTTATAAAAAGATAGTTTTTGTGAAATTTTCTCATACCCCATCAATGTAAGTTGTTCAAAAATGGTAGAATTTGTTAAACAATCAACACCTTCCTCATCTGCTAGTTGAAGATCTCTTCTAACAGATGATTCATTGATGATTATCTTATTGCCATCTACTAGGGCATGTAACTGTTCTTCCCCACTGATAGTTTTGGCCATGACAGTAGACCAGAACTGTTCAATGCAAGAAATATATATAGTAGGATTAATCGTTAATGCATACCTTATAGGGTGTGCATTTAAAAAATCCACAATTCGTTCAAACTCATCACTCTTTGTGGGTTTAGACAAAAACGCAACCATATTATGAGTATCTACAAACTTCAGAATCGCTATTTATATTAGGTTTTGATAATGGATAATAAAATTGAGTTAGGGTTTGTAATTGGAGAGTAGATGAGAGAATGAAATCGATTAAATGATTGATTGATTGAAATCTATTTAATCGAAGTATTTATGGAAAATATCCTCAATAACTCAGCAGTAGTAACTCAACAGTAGTAAGTTATGCCTAGCAGCATTAACTTTGAGTCTCTAGTATTAACTTTAATTCCATTTGAAACAGCTTTCACATCATCAATCTAACACTTTTCTTTGCTTTTCCTGCAAAATGTTAGCCCAAAAACCAAGAAAACACAAGCCATAGTAATTTTTTACAATTATCACAGTATTAATTATACCTAGCAGTATTAAGTAGAACTAACAGTAGAAACTCAGCAGTATTAAGTATAACCAGCAATACTAATTATACTTAATAGTAGAAACTTTTAATGACATGAATAACAGTACTAATTCATACAAAATTCTACAAAAACATAAAGAGATAAAAGACTTTAAAGATTTAGCATTCCAATACTAGCAATCAAATATTGAAATCTACTTACATCAAAAGCTTTTGTAAGCAAATCTGCAATATTCTTGTCAGTATGGATTTTGACCATTTGAATCAATTTCTTTTCATTGCAATCTCTAATAAAATGATGTCTAATCTCTATATTCTTTGTATTTGAATGAAAAACAGGATTTTTAATTATGCAAATAGTACTGTTATTGTCAATAAAGATCTTGGTATGCATAAAATTATACCCATAATCAAGTAGTTGATTCTGAATCTAAAGCACTTGTCCACGACAACTTGAAGCAACCACATACTCAGCTTCTGTTGTGGAATTTACAACCACTGTTTGTTTCTTGCACTGAAATGATATTAATCTACATCCAAGGAATTGACAACCTCCTATTGTAGACTTCCTATCCAAGCTTGCTCCAACATAATCACTATCAGTGTATGCTACCAA
This sequence comes from Tanacetum coccineum, assembly GCA_026074375.1. NCBI lineage: Eukaryota > Viridiplantae > Streptophyta > Magnoliopsida > Asterales > Asteraceae > Tanacetum > Tanacetum coccineum. The sequence continues at coordinate 11,056 of BQNB010047629.1, read as the reverse complement.
ATCAAAAGGAGAATCTTTTGGATACCAAAGGCCCAATTTTGGTTGACCTTTTAAGTACCTAAAAATCCTTTTCACAGCATAAAGATGTGAAACCTTTGGATTGACTTGGTATCTAGCACAAGCACACACTACAAACATGATGTCAGGTCTTGAAGATGTAAGATACATCAATGAACCAATCATTGACCTATACATATGAACATCCACTTCTTCACCATCTTCATCCTTGAGCAGAGGCTTTTGAGTTTCCATTGGTGTGCTTGCAGTCTTGACTTCTGTAAACCTAAATTTCTTTAAAATTTTAGCAACATATTTATCTTGACTAATAAATATGCCATCCTTCTTCTGCTTCACTTGTAATCCCAAGAAGAATGTAAGTTCTCCCATAGAACTCATCTGAAATTTCTCATGCATCAACTTCTCAAATGCAATGCATAGCTCCTTCTTTGTTGAACCAAAGATGATATCATCCACATAAACTTAGACCAGCAAAATATCACCTTTGTGCCTTTTGATGAATAAGGTCTTGTCAATTTTCCCTCTTTGAAACCCATTGTCCAACAGATATGTTGACAAGGTTTCATACCAAGCTCTAGGAGCTTGATGTAGTCCATACATTGCTTTTTCAACCTTGTATACTCTATCAGGAAAGTCTGGATCTTCAAATCCTGGTGGTTGACATACATACACCTCTTCTTCAATCTACCCATATAGAAAAGCACTTTTTACATCCATTTGATACACCACAAAATCTTTAAATGAAGCATAAGCTAAAAATAGTCTAATTGCTTTAATTCTTGCAACAGGGGCAAAGACTTCATCATAGTCAATCCCTTCTTCTTGTGTGTATCCTTGAGCAACCAATCTTGCTTTATTTCTTATCACAATTCCCCTTTCATCCTTTTTATTCCTGAAAACCCATTTAGAGCCTATAGCCCTTTTTTTATTTGGTAAATCCACTAAAGTCCAAACTTCTTGTAACTTAAATTGTAGAAGCTCTTCCTGCATAGCCTCTATACAGCTTAGATCCTTCAATGCATGAATTACCTTTTTGGGTTCTTTCTATGATAAAAAACAAGCAAACAAGCAGTTTTGAAGGTCTTTATGGTTTGTTCTTTGTTGAATAGTACTAACAAACCCATGTTTCTCCAAATTCTTTGACATCTTTCTTGTTTGTGTAGCTGATTGCAAATCTCCAATCACTTGATCAAGAGGATGATCTTTATGAATTCTTGTAGTTGGATTAGGACTGACTTGGATTGTTTATAACACCCCCATTTTGACATATAGCAGCGGAAGCTAATCTGGGGTATTATTTCATAGTACAACAATCATAATTATAGAAAACGACTCAAAAGAGACGTTTTTAAAAGAGAAGTTATCATTCATTATTTCATTAGAGTTTTTACAAACAGAGGTCCCAAAATCTACATGAAAACATAAAATTTGAATGATAACAGTTTAGCCATCTTTAAGTTCGTGCCACTCCGTGCCATAAGTTGCTCAAATACCTGATATAAACATGCTAAAAAGGTCAACACAATGGTTGAGTGATATTCATAGGTTTATGGTAAACAGTTTGAATACAAGTTCAATAGTAGGTTACATTGTTATACACCCATAAGTGTAATAATTGCAATGAGTACAATTATTATAGAAAACAATATTATTGCCCGAAGCTCATGCACCGAGACCTTGAGATAATCAATAATCACAATAAATTGCCCCAACGGGTGCCTTTGCCAAACACCCGCATAGTGTTTCAAATGAAGTGCGTTTGGTTACCAGAAAGTATAGGTACACCAACGGGGAAGCTCAGTCCTAAATAGATCTATTCACAGCATTTGCGCTTACTCCGAAAAGTAATTAACGGTTCATGATAGTGGGGTCTTAATGGCAAAAGTAAGGACTTAGGCAATAATATATCAGGATAGCATACAATTGGAAAAATACTCGTATTCATGGTTTATAGCATGTATCCCCCTCGCGGGTTTATGAAAACATTAGAAGATTTAAAATGCGAGGCTATGAACTCACCTTAACAGTATAGGGAAATCTGATTGATGGCAAAAGTATATCGAGTGAAAGTAACGGCTTCGTCACGCAACCTGGGGTGATATGTCAAGTCTTAGTGTGATAGTTTATGTTTCAAAACTTCATAAAGTTTAACGTATATCTTTGATTTATTAAATTATGGAAATATTGTATCACTGTTCGGGCTATCATAATCCAGAGGCCATGTAGTATCGTTTGAGGAGTCAGGGCACTTTAAATCGTAAACCCAGCAAACTCGTCAAAACAAATACCCAAATGGAACCCCTCACATGAAATTCCCTAGTAACGTGATACGATAAGATTTTAAGTTTCTTCAAAAGTTAGTTGATGATAAATTATGTTAAATATATAACGAAATAATGCGTCGATTTATGATTAATAACGATAAATGTGTCGGGTTTTAATAAAATCGAGTTTTATAATATTAATATATATTTTTATAATTTATATAAAAATATTATATTTTATATTTTTAAGTTTGCAAAAATGGCAATATATACCCTTGGTTTATAAACTTTTACAAGTTTAGTCCTTTATATATAAAGTATATATAATTTAAACCTTTAACTTTAGAACTTAGAAAAATAGGTCCTTATAGTTATAACTTTAGAATAATGACATTTTCAGCCCCTTTAGTTATAAATTTCAGAAAGTTATGATATATACCCCTTGCATGGAAATAATTTACAAATTAAGTCCAAAAAGCCATGCAAGCTTATTTTAAGGTTCCAAATGATATTTGCAGGTTATAGCTTATTAGAATAAGCTAAAATAAGATGTTCTAACGTAACAAAAGTTTAGAAAAAGGATTCGTTAGCTAGAAAATCAAAACGGGTCATTTTTAGGGTTTTAATAAAAAACACATGGGTTTGAGGATTCAAGGCTTCAAACAAGAGTTTATATATGATCTTAAGAGTATTATGAACATTCTAATACATATTATAAGCTTATTGAACAAGATTTTGAGCTTACTTGAGCTAAAATGGGTCGAAATGGGGTTTTCGGGTTCGTACGCCTAGTAACGACTTCAAGGGTTCTTTTCTCTTGATTCTTGGCTTCTATTATGAGCTTAGGGACTTCACTTGATCCTTCTTGGTCTGAGTTAAGACTCCATTGTTGTATATATGAAGATTTGAGGTATGTTTGAATGGTTTGGGGTATTCAGCTATTTATAGGGTCGAATGACCCTTTGTGCCCAAGTTTCCTTAGTGTGGTGGCCAAGGGTCATAGGTATATGACTAAGGAAGGCTAGATGGTGATTAGGAAGAGCTAGAACAATAGCTATGCAAGGTGGTGAGGTGTGGAGGGCTTTGGAGAAGGTTCGGCTAGCCACAAGTGACAAGGAGGTGACAAGGCTTTCTTGGTGCTTAAGGGTGGTGATAGAGGTGCTTGTAAGCTGCTTGGTGATGTCATGGTGATGCTTGAGAGGTGCTAGGGTGCTTGGTTGGTTTAAAATGGGTCAAAACAAAATAAAAAGGGGTGTCGGGTTTAGTTTGGTTTTGGCTTAGGATTTAGGGTTTTTAGATCGAGTTAGGGTTAGGGTTTAGGGTAGTTTAGGGTTTAGGATTAATGTTAGGATTAAGATTTAGTGTTTAGGATTAAGGTTTAGGGTTTAGGATTAAGGTTTAGGGTTTAGTTTTAGGTTTAAAGTGAAATTAGGGTTTTAGGGTTTCATTTAGGGTTTAGGGTTTTAAATTAGATATTAGAATGATTTAGGGATGAGGTTTAGGGTTTAGAAGTCATGCATTAAGTGCTTATACCTTGTGCTAAAGTATGGTAAAGTTTAAACATGATTTAGGAGCTTAAATGACCTAATTAGGTTTTTAGGCATGATTAGCTTGTACATTATGCTTTAGAAAGTTGTAACTTGATTCAGGAGGGAAAAGATATTCAAATGTTTTTTATTGATACTTATACACATGCTTTAGAGGCTTGTACATTTATTTTATATGTATACATTACATATAATTAGGGTTTTGATGTAAATGTTAACGTTTAATGCTTGTTTTGAAATAATGTTTTGAAAAGTACGTTAAATAGATAATCTACTTGGTAAAATGATATTAAGATATAGGCTTGACATATTAGGATGTTTATATGATATAAACATAGATATAGATGGCATTGGTAGAGGTTGCGTGAGCTTATTTACTTTAGAGATGCAAGTTACGTTGCATAATGAGATAAAGCAAAATTTTCCCTGTAAAAATGTGGTATATAAAGTGCATCTAATTTAATAGATGGATATTACAGTGCATCTAATTTAATAGATGGATAATTACATTGATGAAAATTGCGGGTTGTTATACCGATGCAAGCAAACACCCCCTTTAATCATAATTTTGTTTTTCAAATTTCGATTTTCACGACGATCAACTTGTAAAACTAGCATTAAGACACTATAAGAACCATAAAAGTAGCACCTCGTGCCTTATTGACCCTGAAAAACACGTAAAACGTCAACATAAAGTTGGTGAAATCATAGGATTAGTAATCAGTTGTAGGACCGCATGACTCAAGTGCATGATTACGCAACAAAAGCAAACATCGATAAAAGGTAATTACGTTTCCTAATCTCATGACCACGAAGCTAGACATGTATGAATGCAACTCAAAATTTTGGCCAACAGGTGGTCCCGTGAAGATGTGCTACCCTGCAACATCCCAAATTCGTACATTGTATGCGTTCGAGAAGTCCCAGTGATAGCTAGTCACTCGAAACGGTGATCGTCATCCTAATAGAGTTCTATCCATAACATTCGCGCCGCGCACAATGTAATTCCCAATCACATCTAGCAATTAACAGTTCATGATCATGACATAAAGGTTATGGTAACTAGGCAAACACGTATCAAGGCATAAAATGTACACTTGCGTCCAGTTTGAAAAAACAAAGCATGTTTATCACCCCAAGGATGTAATCATTTAAATATTTGTAAAGCATGGGCCTATGAACTCACCTTAGCGTAGTTTCTCTGAATGAGAACAAGTATCCAATAGTATTGGATCACACCGATAAGTACCTAAGTAAGTACGGTCAAGACTTATTAACACATTAAACTAACGACTCTTGGAATAAGCTAAGTCCATTTTAAGTTTAATATATACCCAGGTTATCACTTGTGTGATGACAACACAAGATCATTGCATTATACTTTAGATTATTCTCGATAAACGTGAAATCATTTATTAATAAGATATACATTATTTATTAACTTTTATTAAATCCATTTTCGATGCCCGAATATCTTCTGTTCGACCGACGTGTTAAGTGTTTTATTTATTCACTTTTATTTCACAAACGTATCCGTAGGTTTTTAGTTGTTACACTTCAGTCCCTAGGTTTATAAAGTAATAACATTTACGCTTTAACTTTCTAGTTGCGAGAAAGTCATAACTAGTCCTTAACTTACGAATATAACAACTTAGATCCTTAGGTTTTATAGTTTTCGAAAAGTAATGAGTTATTAATCTATACTTAATCGTTAATTTACAATATCATTCCCTGGAGATATTGAAATCCCAGGGATGACAAATTAAATCCCTTAGGTTTCGGCATTTTTACGGTTTAGATCCCCCCGACTTGTAAAAATCGCATTTTCAACCTAATTAAATCCCGACAAGTGGCATTTGGCCTTATTTAGTCCAAATAAGCCAACCAAGCCATTTCGGCATTAAGCCCAAACAAACTGTTTTCATTTCAGCTTATTCCAATTAAGCTAATAAGCATTTCTATTGGGCCGGCTTGGGCCCGTTAAGGGTTTCAAAGTGTTTCATTGGGTCCATTAGGGTCCATTAAGTATTTTTAAGTCTTTTAAACTTATTGAGCTCCCGCAAGATCATCAATAAACTGCCCAAGCTTATTGTGAGCTTATTCGCTCGACTAGGGCCCGTTAATGGGCTAGAAGGCCCCTTAAGGGTCCGAATGGGTTTCTAAATAATTGCAAGCCCTATGTGAAGTGAATGAGCTCTTCAAGATCATGATTAAGCTCAAGTGGCTTATTAATAAGCTGTGGCTTATGAATAAGCCCTCGTTGGGCCTTGTTGGGCTCGATAGAAGCCCGATAAGGGTTCTAGTGGTTCGGTCTTTATTCTCTTGGGTCCAATAACGTTTTCTAGGTCCACTTATCTTATTAAAGTTGTATAAGTTCATCAATAAGCTGTTCGAGCTTATCGTGAGCTTATTTGCTTGATTTGGGCCCGTTCGTGTTATTAAACTCATGCTAATGTATCCTAAGGCTCATGCGAGTTCTATGTATACCTTAAGCCCCTTAATAAGCATCCCTAGTCCTTAAATAAGCTCGTAAAGCTTATTTATAAATTGTCAGCTTATTACCCGAGGCTTGTTGGGCCTGTTGGGCCTGTTGGGCCTGTTGGGCCGAGCGCTCTTGAACATTATACGAGCCCATTATGGCCCGTTGCTTCCCTTAGCCACTTACATGGTTATTCGAAAGGCCCTAGTGGCAAAAAGGTTATGCATCTAGCTCATAAACACGTCGCCTCTTTCATGCAAGTGTTTATTAGGGTCGTATACATATTACTAAGTCATTTTAATTTGTTTTCAACAAAAGTTTACGTGTAGTTATTTATATCTTCGTGCCTAGGTTATTGTTTACGTTGAAGTCACTAGTTTGTCCCTCACTATCATAGTTCATGTGTTTTAACGAGTCCTTGTCCACACAAATGAAATCGTACGCCACATTAGACACGCACCCTTTATATATATAACGCGACATACGTTTAATAAATCAAAAGGAAAAGATACTATGAAACGTAAAGCATTGTTGTGACTTACAAGAGTCCTAGTGTTGTGGTTGACGAGTTTTGGACGTGTAAAGTGCTTGTAAACGTAACGAGTAGTTCAACCCAAGCGTGTTTCGAACCCGTGTACCCCACCCAAAGCTTCAAAGCTTGTAGACACCCAAACCTTGGTTCACGTATTCCCTTGTGTGCTCGAGTAAAAGTCTTTAATGTTATTTGTTGGTCCGAATGAAATGTGAGTGTGTGTGGTTGCGGTTTGTGACCCGAATAGGAGAGAGTGAATGTTTAAGTGTCTATGAGTTCAAGAAGAATGTTCAAGTGTAATGTGTGAGAGTTTAGTTATAGGCAAAGTGGGCTAGTTACTGTCCTTTGATTCTTTCCTAACTAAAATGATTTAGCTTAGGCGGTTTAGGAGAGTTTTAGTTGCCTACACATGGTTTTGCCTAAACCAACTAAGTACAAACTCTTAATTACTATGTAAATGTACAAGATTTTTGCTATGACATGAAATCTTATGGTTTTGTGGCTAAAGTTCTCTCTCTTGCTATCCGCGGCAAGACAAAGAAGTTCCAATGGGAGAAATGGTTATTAGCCATGTGTAAAAAAGGATAATTAGGATACCATAAGTACCCATCATAATTACCAAGAAATGTACATGTACTTTTAGGATCCTGAGTAGGATTTTTTAGTATTTAAGTAAAGTCACTTAAGACGATTTGTATAGGATTTACTTGGCCCAATTTTGGAAATCAAGTGATATTAACACAAGATTTTATTTAATTTTGTGTCTAGGCGTTTAATACGAGTATTGGTTTGAGTCTAGGTATTTCTAGGTATTTCCGGGGTGTGTCCGAATGCATTTTTATCGCGAAACGTAACCCTTTTACGTGACCAATAAAAATAAAATATGCAAAGTACCTAATTAATCTTTACTAGAAAATTAATATATTACTTGGTGGATGTAAACTTTAATTTATTTGATGACCGTTTTACATTCATTATTATTTTTGTCAACGGCATGTAAACTTAAATTTAAAAAAAAAAATATTAAAAGGAACGCGTATCGACTAAAATAAAGTAGTGATCATTAATAGAGTCTACAATGAACATTAAAAATGAGAAAATGTTACAGTCTCCACGCCGTTAAAAAGCTTGTCCTCACAGCTTAAGGACCGTTGTAGTGGATGACGAAGCCCAGTTGGTGAAGAGAGTTGTGGGTATTTTGTTTGAACTGAAAAATTTTTTCTTCACGGTTCCCAGGTGAACTCAGGGCCCCCGCCTAGAGTTCCAACCAAGCAACCTTAAACCAATGGTATCAGCACCTCTTGCAATCAATCGTTTTGATCTCCCGTTCCACATGATTTCAACGTGCTCTTCCACAAACTGGAGCTTTTTGTCAACATGAATGCCTACTAACGGCATACTATTGGTTGCGTCAGCAAAACATTTCTTCAGGATTTGATACATGGAAAGTGTGGTGAACTTCTGCTCCAACTTCTTGAGGAAGGTTCCATCCTGTAGGCAACCTTACCAACATTTTGCTAACCTTTGAAAGGTCCAACCGTATCTCTAGTTTCAGCATGCCCCCGGCTTACCCGAACCGTACGACTCCTTTCCCAAGGTGAGACGTTGAGCATGGTAACTCTGTCTCCAACCATCGAAACTTATGAGGTACCATCGGCTTTATCGCTTACCGATCAGCCGGTAGCTCTTTGTTTGTCTGATCCTTGCCGCTGGTGCATCCCTTTTCTTGGATCAAGAACGATCTTTTCTTTTGTTTTCTTGGATAATTCCGGACCAATTCAGTTTGGCTGTCCTCCTAAACCACGGCCCAGCTACTGTGATCGGATCATTTTCGACCATACAGTGCCACATAAAGTGTTCGTCCTTTCTGCTATCGAGATAACTAATGTTGTACGTGAAACATATCGGGTTTTTATGCTAGCGTGATAACTGTTGTTGTATGAAAACTCGGCCAATGGCAAATGCTTGACCCAACCTTTGCCAAAATCGATCACGCAAGCACGTAGCATGTCCTCGAGAGTTTGAATGGTTCTCTCACTCTGGTCGTCAGTTTCTGGATGATACGCAGTGCTCATACTATATCTGTACCCAAAGCTTTTTGAAATGATCTCCAAAAATTTGAAGTGGATCTTCCATCACGATCACAGATAATTGAGGCAGGTATCCCATGTCTTGCCACTATCTTGTTCAGGTACAGCCTTGCCAATTTGTCCAAATGATCATTCTCCCTTATTGGCAAGAAGTGAGCAGATTTTGTAAGTCGATCCACAATCACCCATATGGTGTCGAAACCTTGTAACGACCTAGGAAGTTTGGTGATAAAATCCATCATGATATTATCCCACTTCCACTCGGGTATTTCCAATTGTACTACCAATCCCGATGGCCTTTGATGTTCGGCCTTGACCCTTGCACATGTCAGGCATTTGCTAATATAATTTCTTCACATCTTGGTACATCTTTTCAGAACCGGGATGGATGGAATATTTTGACTTGTGGGACTCGTGCATAATCACGGATCTTAAGTCTCCATAGTAAGGTATCCAACTCCTGCTGTGTAAACATAGTGTTCCATCGGCACGCGGTTCCAATCTTTCCCTGGGTATATCCTTTCGGATTATACCGCCTACATCTTCATTCACGAGATTCTCTGGTCTCTAGGCTTCGATCTGAGCTTCTAATATTCGTTTGGGGAGATCCAAACCAATTGTCATAACTAAGGCTCGAACCCGCAATGGCTCAATCCGTTCTTTACGGCTCAGCGCATCGGCCACTACGTTTGCTTTCCCTGGATGATAACGAATATCACAGTCGTAGTCACTCAGTAATTCTAGCCAACGGCGTTGCCTCATGTTAAGCTCCTTCTGATCGAGAATGTGTTGTAGGCTTTTATGGTCGGTGAATACGGTGCATCTGGTTCCGTATAGATAGTGTCTCCATATCTTTAGGGCAAACACTACCGATCCAAGTTCTAAATCGTGAGTGGTGTAGTTCTTCTCGTGAACTTTTAACTGTCGAGAAGCGTAGGCAATCACCTTCTCTCTCTGCATTAACACCGCACCTAAGCCTTTGTGTGACGCATCACAGTATACCACAAAGTCTTCGCTCCCTTCAGGTAAAGCCAGAATTGGGGCACTGCACAACTTCTGCTTTATCAACTGGAAAGCGTTCTCTTCCTTTTCTCCCCAATCGAACTTGATTCCTTTCTGAGTAAGTTTCGTCATTGACTTAGCAATCTTCGAAAATCCTTCAATGAACCTTCGATAGTAACCAGCAAGACCTAGAAATTGGCGGATCTCCGTTGGTGTCTTTGGAGATGCCCAATCCTTGATAGACTCTATCTTGGCCGGGTCCACATGTATGCCTCTACTATCAATGACATGTCCGAGAAATTGTACCTTCGGAATCCAAAATTCACATTTTGAAAACTTTGCGTACAACTTCTCCTTCTTAAGCAATTCCAAAATTGCTTTAAGGTGTTCTTCATGCTCTCTTTCGTCTTTTGAATAAATAAGTATATCATCGATGAAGACGATTACGAACTTATCCAGGTAAGGTTTGCACACTCGGTTCATGAGGTCCATGAATACCGCAGGTGCGTTTGTCAGTCCGAATGGCATAACCTGGAACTCGTAATGGCCATACCGAGTTCGAAATGCCGTCTTTGGAATGTCTTGTTCTCGTACTCTAAGCTGGTGATATCCGGATCTCAGATCTATCTTCGAATAAATACTGGATCCTTGAAGTTGATCAAACAAATCGTCGATCCTCGGGAGCGGATAACGATTCAACACTTCTGGAAAATCTCGGACGATTGGTACGTCCTCTATCTGTTTCCTTTCCGACTTGTCCTCCTCTTTCTTGGCGGATATTTGTGCTAGAAAGACCTGGCATCCCTTGGCCATGTACTCTTGAGCTTTTGAACAAGAGATAACTGTCAACCGGGATTCTCTCCCGTTGCTACTTTCGTTTCCGCAAAAAGTCAAAGTTTCATCCCCGTAGGGAATTTGAACAAGTTTCTCATCGCATACGATCACCGCGTGATATCTTCTTAACCAGTCCATACCGATGATGACATCGAAACTACCCAATTCTACTGGCATTAGATCTATGTTGAACGGATGGTCTAAGAAATTTAAGGTGCAACCTCGTATAATTGTGTCTATCTTGACTAATTTCCCATCGGCTAATTCGACATCATAACAATTTTCTAATG
>BQNB010047628.1:0-39663 GCA_026074375.1 Tanacetum coccineum | reverse complement strand
ATGTTATCCTATCTAGGAATTTTAAGAAGTATCTGATTTTCATCAGGCAACTTAAAATTAGGAGATAGAACAAGACATTCAGAATTAGTAAAAAAAACATAGTTCTTTTTGTCACACATCTGTGAGACACTAAAGAGGTTAAACTTTAATAGTACCTTTGCCAGTAATTCTGCCTCCATAAGCTCCTCTACCAAAAGTAACATAACCTTCATCAAAGTCTTTGAAATCTGAAAGATGGGTTATGTTTCCAGTCATGTGCCTTGAGCATCCACTATCAACAAAGCCTTTATCATTTTGCTGTGAATTGCTCTGCACATAAAACTTATGAAGTTAGTTTTCTTTGGGGACTCAAGCCATTACTGACTTGGATCTGCCTCGTGCATCAATGTAATTATATTTGTTGAAAACCAGTGATGCACCATTAGGTTTGATGGGTCTCTAAACCCAACATACTGAGGGCTTAACAGCATTAAACCCCCTTGCTCTGACAGTATTAACAGTTGATCTAAATGGCCTACCAATATTAAACCTTTGATTAAAACACCTTTTTGTTAATGCTGTTCTCTTGTACAAGGGCTTGTGAACAGTTGATTGTGCTTGATTTTGAAAATATGTCCTTGGTCTAGCACAATGAATTGTTGATTTAGGGTGAGCAGTATAAGAAGGCCTAACAGTATTAAAAGACCTAGTAGTACTAAAAGGTCTACCCGTGTTAACAGACCTAACAGTATTAACATGCCTTGCAGTATTAACAGATTTTAGGCCAGTCTTCATTAAGACTTCTCTTGGAGCCATATGTTTGTGTGCACTCGAATGAGAGGTTTTAGAATAGTAGTCATTATCCTTTTTGTTATAATTTTTTCCACTTACTATTTTTTTCCTCTGTTGGTTAGGACAGCTGGATTGAATGTGATCAAAACTTCCATAGATAAAACATATTTTCGTCTATATATGCTGTTTGGAAGAAATAGATTTAAAGTTGACAAAGATTGGAAAGAACAACTTCATGATGATGGAAGCAACACTGCTGTTGACTTTGCATTCTTCACCATATAATCGAAGATACAACCAGTTCATGATTTCTTTTACTTTTCTTCTTAGCACTTTATACATTCATGATCTAATGCAAACTCAAACATTAAAACAGTCGGTCACAACAAACTGTTGGCAACAAAATAGAGTCCTTTTTATTCTTTTTCTTTGATTTATAAAACCTTATAGATCCTAGATAGAGAGACAAGAGACTCTGATACCAATTGTGAAGATCGTTTCAGCCCATCTAGGATATGTTTTACATATAATATAAGTATGCAGCAGAATATAAAGAACAATATATTATCAAACAAGGTCTTTCTTCATTATCATTCCATACAAGCCCTAATTCTAGATGATCAATTCTAGAACAGTTACTCTAACTAGTAACAGGATCAATGAAACATTGATCTTGAGGCTACAACACTCATTCTAGGCGTTTACAATGAACCACACGCCTAGAACACACACACCTTTAGTCGACTACATTTTCTGTTGTGCACACTCTAAACAATATCTATGGATCTCTTTATATAGAGAGTCCATAAGACTTACAAGGAAACTAATTAAAACATTCATAAAGGAATTCTAATTGTGTTATGAAACTTTCTTCTTTCTTAATAACTATCTTTGACTCATTAAATCACGTTGACCAAGAATTCCTCATCTTTGACTCATTAAAGCAAGTTGACCAAGAATTCCTCATCTTTGACTCATTAAAGCAAGTTGACTAAGAATTCTTAATCTTTGTCTTGTTTCCTTTATATCATATATTGTTTCCTTTTGTATCATCAAATCAATAATTCCCAACAGTATTTATACTGTAAAACGGTCCTCACGGAACCGGAGGTTAATGTAAATAAACTTAAGACGATTGACAAAGCCATATTCGTCTATATATGTTGTTTATCACTAACATAAATTTTCAGGCATAAGAGATGGAGTTTCAACCTCATTCTAGCTGAGTCAAGATTCACCACCTTATGCTCAATCAACAAAGATAAATACATGATGAAAGCTCAAGTACATGTGTTAAAGTCTTCCGCAATCTCTGATGTATAAGCACTTCCTCAAAAGAAATGTTGAGGGAGATTGCTAGCTAGCTTTCAAGACCTTGAGCATGAGGGTGGAAACATAAGATCGTAAGGCGTCATAAACATTTAAGGATAAAGATTTAAAGATCTCAAGAGTCAAGATAAAGTCAAGGCTAAAGACCAAGATATCAAGATTAGGTTAAAATATATCAAGTCAAAGATCAAGATCCCAGATCATAAGCATGCACAAAGAACGTCAAAAGAATTCCCAAGAACACAAGGCTCCAAGATTCAAGACGTCATAAGACGTGAAGCCATTAGTATAATGACCACCCCATAGGGGCAGATTGTTAGCCGTGTTTTTATGTAAAGTGATGGTCATTAATATTCTCGAGCCTTGTATAGGAAAACGTAGTTTACAGGAATTCATTTTAAGCTAATTGGGCCTACATATCAGGCTAAAGCCCATGTTGAAAGCCCTTTAGGCCTAGACGACCCAACAAGGGTTCAATATCTCTTAGTAGTATAAATACAACCCTCCTAGCATGTTAGGAGGGTGTTGCTTCTCATTTTTCTCTAAGTCAAGTAACCATTTTTCTCTTTTTTATTTCTCTCTCTAGTTCTTTCTTTCTCTAAGATTTTTCTCTTATTTAGTGTTTTTGAGGTGATGAAATGGTATCCTAACAAAGCATTTATTTATCTATACTACTGTTGGGAATTATGCATTCCTGACTTAGTACCGTTAGTTATATTAGTTAGTACCGATAGTTGTAATTAGTACTGAGTGTACAAAATAGTTAGTATTGATCAGTTAGTTAGTACTGATAGTATAAAATAGTTAGTACCGTTTAAGAGATATGCATGAGATATTATAGGAAAAGATATGCATTATCTTTTACACGTTTTGTAAGTCTGTTAGGGTTTATCCTTGGTCTATAAAAGGAACCCTACGACATTAGAGAAAAGATCTCATATATAATCTCATATCTGATAGTTAGTAATCTGTAATTGTTTTAGCAGATTAATACAAAAGTTTAGTTATCAATATTCATTCTTCTTCTTAGCATTATAAGTTAGTTTCCTCATAACTTATAGTGTTTATAGTCATTGTTTCTCCTATAGTTTGTGTGGATCTATCCATATTGGCTACAACCCTTAACAAGGTAGAAAGATTTATATTCAAAGGGATCTACAATTGGTATCAGAGCTGGTTGACAAGCTTTAAATAAGAAGAACACATTTTCTACACACAAGATTGGTTTGTCGAAGAAGAGATGGCCTACAACTTAAGTTCTTCAAATGCTAATTCTAAGGTACATACTTGTTCTACTGAATGTGAGTAATCATATGCACAACTTAAAAAATTATATGATACTTAAAGGGAACAACTTGGTGATGCTAGTATAGAAATACAAGCTTATGATCTAGCTTTAAAAAAGGTAGAGGCTCAATTAGTTACTCATCAGAAAAATCAACTTTGGTATGAAGAATAGATTAGATTTATGAAAATTGATTTAGATAATAAAACTGATGTGCTTACATATCATAAGAAACTATTAGCAGAAGTTGTAAAAGAAAAGGAAGAACTAAAAACTAAACTTGAGAATTTTCAAAGTTCTTCTAAAGGCCTTAGTAAACTGCTAAATAGTCAGATGAGTACTAGGGACAAATCTGGGCTTGGGTATGGAGATCAAGTACATAATGGTGTCTTAAGTTATGAAAATGAAGTTTTTCAAAGTGTATTTGACAGTAGGTCAAGTGATGTAAAAGATAGTCATGTGCATGATAGATTTGCAAATGTTGAAGGCATGCATGCAGTTCCCCCTCCAATGATAGGAAATTACATGCCTTCAGGACCTGATAGAGAAGTAGATGATTCTATGTTCACATATGGTCCAAAACAGTCTAAAACTAGTGAATCTGATACTCAAACCAGTAATTATGACTCTTGTGAGTCCAATTCTAGTGCAGAAACACTTGAATCTGTCCCTGAACCAGTTGTAGTTGAACCCAAAGTTGTTAGTCAACCTAAAGTTCTTAATGATGAACCTATTATTGAAGAATGGCATTCAGATTGTGATGATGAGGAGATTGTAGTTGAACCTAAAGAGATAAAAAGAACAGTCAAACCTGGTTTTAAAAAGGTTGAACCTATTAATGCTATGAAGGAAACTGTTAGACCTTGGAATAACTACATGACTAATAAACATGGACTTGGTTTTACAAAGAAAGTTTGTTTTGTATGTACAAGTCCTAATCATTTAATCAAAGATTGTAACTTTCATGAAAACAGAATGGCTAGAAAACCTGTGTTGAATAATGAGGGAAAAGGATCTGGTCAAAGGGTGGTTAGACCAGTATGGAACAATACTCAGAGGGTGAACCATAAAAATTTTGCTAATAAAATGACTCACCCACACCCAAAGAGGGATTTTGTTCCTACAGCAGTATTAACAAGATCAGGTCAAGTTAATACTGTTAGGCAAAATTTTCCAAAAGCATTAGAAACAGTTAATACTGCCAGACTAGTTTCCACTGCCTTTAAAAGACCAAATGTAAATGTAATAAGACCAAAAGCTTTTTATAAGTCACATTCATCAGTTAAGAGACCTTTTTATCAAAGAAAAGCACCAAAAACAAAATTTTCAAATCAAAAGGTTAATACTGTGAGGGTAAATAGGGTTAATACTGCTAGGCCAAAAGCAGAGGTTAATACTGTTAAGGCCTCAGCAAGTTTAGTTTGGAAACCAAAACAAGAAGTGTTAGACCATGTTTCCAAATCAGATAGTGCATCAAAGGACCTAACAAGATATGGGTATATTGATCCACTAGGAGGATTCAAGTCAATTATGGCTTGGGTTTTCAAAAGACATTGATTTTTCTTTTCTTGTGAGCAAGGAAATTCAAATGGAGTGTGAGGTTTATGAATTATTATGGTTTGTAGTTTCTGTGGTTGTGGACTAACCTTTTTGCAAGAAAAACTTGAAGTTGATGTCATTGATAGAAAAGATGGTTAGAAACTCTAAATTCGTTGTTTTAGGGTTTGGTTAAATCAGGTTCAATCACCACAAGGTCTCAAATAGGAGCAATATCAATAGGTGTTGTTGTCGGTAGTCTCTGGTTGTTTTGTAAATCAATGAAGCTGCAACAAAAGAAGAAGAAGGCTGATGTTTCAAGTTACAACAAAATTCTAGGTTTTATACAGTTAATCTATGTGCTTGTGCTTTCATGAAAAAAAAAATTGCTGGTTGGAAACTTAAGGTTCTGATTAAGAAGAATCTTTATTCATGGAGTCAACAGCAGCCTGGAACATAAATGTACAAACGATTCTTAATAGTTATGAAAGTTACTTGGTACTGCTCGTTTGGACTAAGTGTTGCCAATTCGTAACTTAATACTGCTGAAGGCGCAAAGTTATGAGAACAGGAGGCTTACAGGGTTTTCATCTTTAAAGCTGCTGTGAAACCCTTAGAAGGATGTTGGTGATGATTGGCTTGCTTTTCTGGTTTATGCTCTACATTAGTAGCAGGTTATGATGTTTTGCTGCTGATTATTGTACTTTATGGAAGATGCTATGGCTGTTTATGCGTGATTAATATGCTGCTAAAGATTTGTGTTTGTGTTCAACAGTAGTAAGGCCAAGAAGTTAATATTGTTCGAGATATTAGTACTGTTAGCTTTATCTGATATTGGACAGTACACAGTTTGATTATGTGATGCAGCAAATTGTTTGGTATGAAACTTAGTGCTGCTCGTATATATGTTTGTGCTGCCAGAAGGAAGTTAATGTTGTTGGTTAGTGATTGGGTGCAAGATTAGTACTGTTTGTGTACTTAATACTACTAGCATTAAAAAGAAGTTGGTTAATACTGCTCAAGTTAAACATTAGTACTGCTCGTTGGTGTCATTAGTATTGCTCGTTTGGTTTGTGGAGTTAGTGTTGCTATCAATTAGCAGTTACTACTGCTAGCTTTAAAGATTAATGCTGCTAGGTGTGTACGATATCGTACAACACATAGTTTAGTTCTCGGATAGTTTGTTCTTAACTAAATTTATGGATAGTGTTTTTGAGAATCAGAAAGCTAAGATGGTTATGAGAAAGTTCTTTAGGTGTTGGTTTAATCACCACACAAAAAATGGTCATCAGTTCACCATGTTTAACAGACATCAAGAACTGACTAGTCCAGAGCAAACGGCTTCTTGTAAAGACTTCTAAAATCCGTTGATAGTTGACAGTTTGCTAAAAACTGTATGGTAATCAACTCACCATGTTTCACAACAAAGAGTTGGCTAGTCCAAAGCAAACGGCTCTTGGTAAAGACTTCTCAAATCCGTTGATGGTTGATAGTTTACCCAAAAACTATATGGTTATCAATTTGCCATGTTTTACTACAAAAAATTGGCTATTCCTATAACAACCCGAAATTTTCACCAATGTAATATCTCTCTGTTATATAATATATCACTTTTTCACGGGGAAATTTTTGCTTTAATCTCTTATTATGCAACGTAACTTGCATAACTAAAGTTAACAAGCTCACACAACCTACCTATGGCAATCCTATCTTCATATATGTCAAGAAAACATCATAATATGTCAATTCAATATCATAATATCATTTTTACAAAGTACATTACTCATATAATGTACCATTTGCAACGTTATATCAAAACAGGCTTTAAACCATTATCGTATACCTCTAAAACCCTAATTTCATGAAAGGTTAATTTCTAAAGTGAATGTACAAGTTACTAAAGCATATGTACAAGTAATATAACATCTCATTTGAAATATAAACTCCCTCCAAGTCAAAGTACAAGTCTTTAAAAGCACAATGTACAAGTCATTAAGCATGACATCCAAAATAGCCGTTTTACCTCCATTTTCATTCTAGTTTCTTCACCACCACTTTTGTACAAGCTACTACACTCAATATACAATGTATAAACCCTAATTATTCTACTCATAAGCTCTCACACATATTTTTACACTCAAAACCCTAATTCAAAACCCTAAACCCTAAAACCGAGCTAGTTTCTAAACCATGACCCGTTTCTTTGTTTTTATCCATTGTAAACCTAAACCAATACTCAAATAAGTTGTAATAACATAAATTACAATATTACAAATCACATTCCATCATTATTTCACCATTTTAACAACAATGTACAAGAACTAAATCTAGAAAACCCTAATTGAACCATAATAAAACTTTGACCGTTTACCCTCATTTCGCTTCCGCCTATCTTAAACCCAAACACTATCAAAATCTTGTTAATAACTCTTAATACAAGTCTTTTAATCATTAATCCATCGTTATTAAACAAGTATACATGAAATGCAAGCTTAAAAACCCTAATGAGCCCTAATTGAACCCGCATACACCTTTTTCTCATTTTGACCCATTTTAAAGTTCCATATTGCAAACAAGCACCTCAATGACTAAGCACACTCACCCCTAACCAGCTTACAAGCACCTCCTTTCATTCCTTAGCCACCAAGTTGGCCACATGGCCTCTCTTTTCTTCTTTCTTACCCGCGGCACCACAAGGACTCAAACAACACTTCAATCTAGTCTCTAGCCTTAGAAACTTATCATGTAGCATTCCCACATCATAATCTAGCTGGTACATATGTCCTAACCATGAGCTCTAAGTCTCCTTGGGCACCAAGGTACTATTCGACTATAATATGCTCATAACCCGATCAATCTAACTCATCCCCCACTTAATTCTTTCTAAACCCAAACTATAGCAACTCTTTGCCTCAAGAAGTCTCTAAGAGGTCTCAAGATCAGAAGTGAAGCAAAAGGAACCAAGAAAAGAAGCCCGGAGTCGTTATTCTAGGTGTACGAAGCTAAAAGTCCCGATTTCAACCCGTTTCCAAGCTATAAGCTCAAAACCAGGTTCCATAAGCTTACAATCTGTTTTCATACCCTTATAATGTTCATATGATCATGCTTAAACTCTTGTTAAAAGCTTTGAACTCAAAAACATATGTGTTTTACCTTTTTTATCCAAACCGAGCTCATGAAACCCTAATTTCATGTTTTTACTTAATCTATAATCTAAACCTATAAACTATTGTTATAATCTATTCTCAAAAGCTTAATAAATAATATAAATAATACAATTATCAAGTCTTGAAGGAATTTGAATTAAAAACCTATGCGTTTTCGTTATTTAACCCTAAAATGACCCGTTTTGATTTCTAGCTTAACGAATCGTTAATCTAAACTTTTGTTACGTTAAACCTTTATATTTTAGCATATATAAATATACTATGAAACATTTTAAATTTACTTTCATATTGAAAAATATCATTATTATGGATTTTGGACTTGTTTTGTAAATCATTTTCATGCAAAAGGGTATATATCGTAACTTTCTGAAACTTATAACTAAAGGGACTAAAAATGTCATTTCATCAAAGTTATAACTATAGGGATCTATTATGTCACTTTCCAAAGTATAAGGTTTACTTTGTACATCTTTTAAACTAGAAGGAACAAACTCATAAAAGTGCAAACTCCAAGGTATAATTTTGCCATTTTTCATTCTTAAGTGTCAAAAAAGTAACATTTTGAAAAAGTATAAAATATTTTCAAAAACAATATAAGACATAACTTTTTAATTAACGCTGACGTGGCATATCGTTTTCCAGTTATCAAGACAAAACGGCTTTAAAACCAATTATAATCGTACCACTATACAAGGGACTTCATATTAAGGGGTTTCATCTTAGTTATTACGTTCTTAACTGATTTTTTGGATTTTACGATTTTAAAGTGCCCTAGCTCCATCAAGTACTTTAACTGAATGACTTCTAAATATGTTGGCCCGAACGTGAAACAATAGGAATTCCAAAAGGACTCCGAGATCTAAGACGTCCATAAACAATATAATTCTCTTAGAACTAAAGTACTACTGCTGAACAAACTCCTAAGACATGACAAGTTAGCTCAGTTGCGTGACGAGGCTGTTACTATCATTCTTGGGCTATATAAAACATTCTCTGTATAAATTGTGATAAAGGTCATCAGCTTTTATTTCGGAATATTTTATTACAACCACCTATCAGGTGAAGTTCATAACCTCGCATTTACTTATTTACATGTTTTATAAACCCGCGAGGGGGATACATGCTTATTTACAAGCTCTTTTACATACTTGTTTATCTTATAACAATGTGATTACTTTTCAAACACTTATTGAAGTTCATAACCTCGCCATTACTTATTTACATGTTTTATAAACCCGCAAGGGGGATACATGCTTGTTACAAACTCTTTTACATACTCGTTTATCTTATAACAATGTGATTACTTTTCAAAGACTTAATGAGTTCATAACCTCACATTTCAATCTTTTAAATACTTTATAAACCTGTAATACCTGCTATAAACCATGAATACAAGTGTTTTCTAAACTATATGTTATCCTGATATATTATTGCCTAAGTACATGGAAGTATGTCTTCGGGTAATGACTCCCAATATCTCTTTGGGTAGTATCTCCCAATATCTCTTTGGGTAGTATCTCCCAATATCTCTTTGGGTAGTATCTCCCAATATCTCTTTGGGTAATATCTCTCAATATCTCTTTGGGTAGTATCTCCCAATATCTCTTTGGGTAGTATCTCCCAATATCTACAATTGGTAATACTCCCACATCTCTTTGATAATAGCTCCAGTATCCTCTTTTAAAAAGTTGACTCCTAGTATATCTTCTGGTAAAGGCTCCCGGTTCTATTGAGTTTAAATATGTGATTCATGAGCTTAGATGCAATAATAATATTTTCCATGATAACTGTATGTGTTGCAATTATTATCAATTACGGGTGTATAACAAGGTAACCTATTTACCATTAAACTTGCATTCAACTGTTCTCTATGATAATACTGTTGTCCATAATAATTGTGCTCGTGCAATTATTAGACTACAACTTGTATTAAACTATTAATCATAAACCTCTGAATTTAACTCAACCATTGTGTTGACCCTTTTTAGCATGTTTATCTCATGTAACTAAGCAGACCATGGCACGAAATGGCATGGACTTGGAGATGGCTAAAACTTGTTATCATTCACATTTTATGTTTCTAGATTTTGGGACCTGCCTTTGTAAAACTCTGATTTTAATGAATGATAACGTATCTTTTAAAAACGTCTCTTTTGAGTCATTTTCTATGATTGTGACTGTTGTACTATGAAGTAATACCCCAGATTAGCTTCCGCTGCTATATTGTAAAAATAGGGGTGTTACAGAATGGTATCAGAGCTCACGGTTATAGAGAAAAAGGGTAAAACCTTAACTATAACTAGTTTTCTTTTGCCATCAATATCCTCTGTGCCACTTTATTTCCCCAAGCAGTGTATGTAAGAAATTTGCTTACCAAATACTACGTAACTATTATAACTTATATTATTTTTCTACCAAGTTATTAGAGATGTGTAATCTTGGAAGTAAGTAGACGTGTGAAAGGAGGCAATTATAATTATGGTGCGCAACATAATTATAAATGCATCACACACGTGAACTTGTAACCTTGATTAGCCTAACATGAAAATCAAGTTCGTGCTAAGTATTCCTATCTATTACCTAATCTCACTTTAACATTCATCTAAATCTCGGGACGAGATTTCTTTAAGGGGTGGAGACTATAACAACCCGAAATTTTCACCAATGTAATATCTCTCTGTTATATAATATATCACTTTTTCACGGGGAAATTTTTGCTTTAATCTCTTATTATGCAACGTAACTTGCATAACTAAAGTTAACAAGCTCACGCAACCTACCTATGGCAATCCTATCTTCATATATGTCAAGCAAACATCATAATATGTCAAGTCAATATCATAATATCATTTTTACAAAGTACATTACTCATATAATGTACCATTTGCAACGTTATATCAAAACAGGCTTTAAACCATTATCGTATACCTCTAAAACCCTAATTTCATGAAAGGTTAATATCTAAAGTGAATGTACAAGTTACTAAATCATATGTACAAGTAATATAAAATCTCATTTGAAATATAAACTCCCTCCAAGTCAAAGTATAAGTCTTTAAAAACACAATGTACAAGTCATTAAGCATGACATCTAAAATAGCCGTTTTACCTCCGTTTTCATTCTAGTTTCTTCACCACCACTTTTGTACAAGCTACTACACTCAATATACAATATACAAACCCTAATTATTCTACTCATAAGCTCTTACACATATTTTTACACTCAAAACCCTAATTCAAAACCCTAAACCCTAAAACCGAGCTAGTTTCTAAACCATGACCCGTTTCTTTGTTTTTATCCATTGTAAACCTAAACCAATACTCAAATAAGTTGTAATAACATAAATTACAACATTATGAAATCATATTCTATCATCATTTCCACCATGTTAACAACAATGTAAAAGAATTATATCTAGAAAAAACCCTAATTGAACCCTAATAAATTTAAACTTTTGGACACCCCGTTTACTCATTTCGCCTATTTTTTAAACCCAAACCACACCTAATCAAATCTTGTGAATAACTCTTAATACAAGTTCTGTAAATCATAATCCATCGTTATTTAAACAAGTAATAGCCACGAAATGCAAGCTTAAAAATCCTTAATGAGCCCTAATGACCCGCCATACACCTTTATCTCGAATTTTGACACTCATTTTAAAAGTTCCAAATTGCAAACAAGCACCTCAATGACTAAAGCACACTCCACCCATACACCTAGCCTTACAAGCCCTCCTTCTCATCCTTAGTCACCCAAGTTGGCCACAATTGCCTCATCTTTTCTTCTTTCTTAACCCCATGCACTAACGCCACAAGGACTCAAACAACACTTCAATCTAGTCTCTAGCCTTAACAACTCATCATGTAGCCTTCCTACATCATCCTCTAGCTGGTACATATGTCTTAACTTTGAGCTCTAAGTCTCCTTCGCCACCAAGGTACTATTCGACTATAAATAGGGCTCATAACCCTTCATTCTAACTCATCCCCTACTTCTTCTTTCTATAACCCATAATAGCAGCAACTCTTTGCTCAAGAAGGTCCTAAGAAGTCTCAAGATCAGAAGTGAAGCAAAAGAAACCAAGAAAAGAAGCCCCGGAGTCGTTATTCTAGGTGTACGAAACTAAAAGTCCCGATTTTAACCCGTTTCCAAGCTATAAGCTCAAAACCAGGTTCCATAAGCTTAAAATCTGTTTTCATACCCTTATAATGTTCATATGATCATGCTTAAACTCTTGTTAAAAGCTTTGAACTCAAAAACATATGTGTTTTACCTTTTTGATCCAAACCGAGCTCATGAAACCCTAATTTCATGTTTTTACTTAATCTATAAGCTAAACTTGTAAACTATTGTTATAATCTATTCTAATAAGCTTATCTAACATTATAATAAGTACTTTATCAAGTCTTGAAGGAATTTGAATTAAAAACCTACGCGTTTTCGTTATTTAACCCTAAAACGACCCGTTTTGATTTCTAGCTTAACGAATCGTTAATCTGAACTTTTGTTACGTTAAACCTTCATATTTTAGCTTATATTAATAAGCTATAACCTGTAAATTACTTTTCATATTGAAAAATATCATTATTATGGATTTTGGACTTGTTTTGTAAATCATTTTCATGCAAAAGGGTATATACCGTAACTTTCTGAAACTTATAACTAAAGGGACTAAAAATGTCATTTCATCAAAGTTATAACTATAGGGATCTATTATGTCACTTTCCAAAGTACAAGGTTTACTTTGTACATCTTTTAAACTAGAAGGACCAAACTCGTAAAAGTGCAAACTCCAAGGGTATATTTTGCCATTTTTCATTCTTAAGGGTCTAAAATGTAACATTTTGAAAAAGTATAAAAATATGTTCAAAACATTATAAGACATAACTTTAATTAACGCTTGACGTGCTTATCGTTTCCAGTTATCAAGCAAAACGCTTAAAACCAATTATATCGTACCACAATACTAGGGAGCTTCATATTAAGGGGTTTCATCTTGGTATTACGTTCTGACTGAGTTTTTGGGTTTACGATTTAAAGTGCCCTAGCTCCTCAAACGTTTACTGAATGACTTCTGAAATATGATGGCCCGAACGGTGATACAATAATTCCAAAATCTCCAATCAAACTCATAACAATATTAAACTCTTAGAACCAAAGTTCTAGAGTACAATCTTCCTAAGACTTGACATATTTACTCAGGTTGCGTGACGTGGCTGTTTACTATCATTCTTGGCTATATCAACCTTCTCTGTTAAGATTGTGATAAAGTCGTCAGCTTTCATTTTGGAATATTTATTACAACTACCTATCAGGTGAAGTTCATAACCTCGCCTTTACTTATTTACATGTTTTATAAACCCGCGAGGGGGATACATGCTTGTTTACAAACTCTTTTACATACTTGTTTATCTTATAACAATGTGATTACTTTTCAAAGACTTAGTGAAGTTCATAACCTCGCCTTTACTTATTTACATGTTTTATAAACCCGCGAGGGGGATACATGCTTGTTACAAACTCTTTTACATACTCGTTTATCTTATAACAATGTGATTACTTTTCAAAGACTTAATGAGTTCATAACCTCACATTTCAATCTTTTAAATACTTTATAAACCTGTAATACCTGCTATAAACCATGAATACAAGTGTTTTCTAAACTATATGCTATCCTGATATATTATTGCCTAAGTACATGGAAGTATCTCTTTGGGTAGTATCTCCTAATATCTCTTTGGGTAATATCTCCCAATATCTCTTTGGGTAATATCTCCCAATATCTCTTTGGGTAGTATCTCCCAATATCTCTTTGGGTAGAATAGGCAACTTATGGCATTGGATCAGAGTGGCAACTGGATTTGAAGATGGCTAAATTTGTTATCATTCAAACTAATTACATTTTCTTTAGATTCTAGAACCTGTTGCCTATTAATGGCATTTTGTAAAACACGATTAATAATGATAACTTACATTTTCCAAAACTCTTTAAGTTATTTTCTATGATTATGATAGTTTGTACATGAATTAATACCCCAGATTAATATTCCGCCTGACTCATATTGTTGTTGTCAACAATGGGGTGTTTACAGATTGGTATCGTCCGCCATGGTTATAGAGAACAAGGTTAAAACCTTAACTATAACTTTTCTTTTCTAGCCATCAAAGTCCTCCGTGCCACTGCAGTTTCCAGAATAGTATGTGTAAGAAATTACCATGGTAGACAATACATCACTATTACATTATTATAACTTATGTTATTTCTACTGGATTATTACAGTCATGTCTTCGTCCCCTCATTCTACTATCACTTCATCTACGTTCGATATGGAAAAATGCTTTTTCCACTATGAATATTCATAACTATACTTCGACTTCGTCACCTACATCGGGAAGCACTTCTTTTAACTCTTCAGAAGATTCTAAGGATGGTATGATCCCACCAACATTCTCACTTTTCTATAATAATCCATATTTGAAGGACGTGCAAGCATTTTATGCTAAAGGGTCACCTATTCTACCACCAGATCCTATTACTCCAACAGTTATTTTAACTCCATCTCTGGTATTACCACCATCACTACTATTTGATCCCCAATATTTCTTAGTTCTTGAAGAATTATTACCACCTAAGAAGCAAATCCATTCCCCATCTTCTTCCTCAACTACGTTATTAAAATTTATCCCGAAAGCAAGTCTCTAATCTAGAACCACTATCTTTCTCAGTCTATACTTCTACCCCACCTCAGATATTTGAAATAGGAAAAAGTTCTATCAAGGAAAACTCTTACAAGGTTATACATCAAAGAAATAGTCTCTCGACATGGCGTGCCAATCTCCATCATCTCGGATCGTGACAGTCATTTCACATCCAGATTCTGGAAATCATTGCAAAATGCTTTGGGTACTCAATTAGACATGAGTACAGCATATCATCCTGAAACCGATGAACAAAGTGAAAGAACCATCCAAACACTCGAAGACATGCTACGAGCTTGTGTCATAGATTTCGGGAAAGGATGGGATAAACACTTACAATTGATAGAATTTTCCTACAATAACAGTTATCATGCCAGTATCAAGGCAGCACCATTTGAAGCACTTTATGGACGAAAGTGCAGATCACCTGTTTGCTGGGCCAAAGTTGGAGATGTTCAACTCACGGGACCAGAAATAATTCATGAAACTACTGAAAAGATCGTGCAAATTCGTCAACGCTTGCAAGCTGCAAGAGATCGGCAAAGAAGTTACGCCAATGTAAGGCGAAAGCCTTTAGAATTTCAAATTGGCGATCGTGTTATGTTAAAAGTATCACCTCGTAAAGGTATCTTTCGATTTGGAAAACGAGGAAAGCTTAATCCCCGATACATTGGACCATTCAAAATCCTTGAACGGATTGGCCCAGTGGCATACAAACTAGAGCTTCCTGAAGAGCTTAGTAATGTCCACAATACTTTCCACGTTTCTAATCTCAAGAAATGCTTATCCGATGAATCTCTCATCATTCTAATGAAAGAACTTCAACTCAACAACAAACTCAACTTTGTAGAAGAACCAGTGGAAATTATGGATCGTGAAATCAAGCAACTAAAACAAAGTCGTATTCCTATAGTCAAAGTGCGATGGAACTCTAAAAGAGGACCAGAATTTACATGGGAACGCGAAGATGAAATTCGTGCCAAATATCCTCATCTGTTTTCAAACATCACTTCAAAATCCAATTAAATCTCGGGACGAGATTTCTGTAAGGATGGGGGACTATAACAACCCGCAAATTTTCATCAATGTAAATATCCATCTATTAAGTTAGATGCAATGTACTATCTATCTATTATATATGAACCACCTTTTTCAGGGAAATTTTTCGCTTTATTACATTACTTACATTACCAATATCTCAATATGCAACATAACTTGCATAACTAAAGTTAACGAGCTCACGCAACCTACCTATGGCAATCCTATCTACATATATGTCAAGAAAACATCATAACATGTCAAGTCAATATCTTAATATCATTTTTACAAAGTACATTACTCATATAATGTACCATTTGCAACATTATATCAAGACAGGCTTTAAACTGTTATCGTATACCTCTAAAACCCTAATTCCATGTCAAGTTAATATCTAAAGTGAATGCACAAGCTACTAAAGCATATGTACAAGTAATATAACATCTTATTTGAATATACTTTCCCTCCAAAATAAGGTACAAGTCCTTTAAAGCATAATGTACAAGTCATTAATGCACGATATTCAAAATAGCCGTTTTACCTCCGTTTTCATTCTAGTTTCTTCACCACCACTTTTGTACAAGCTACTACACTCAATATACAATGTATAAACCCTAATTATTCTACTCATAAGCTCTCACACATATTTTTACACTCAAAACCCTAATTCAAAACCCTAAACCCTAAAACCGAGCTAGTTTCTAAACCATGACCCGTTTCTTTGTTTTTATCCATTGTAAACCTAAACCAATACTCAAATAAGTTGTAATAACATAAATTACAACATTACAAATCACATTCCATCATCATTTCACCATTTTAACAACAATGTACAAGAATTAAATCTAGAAAACCCTAATTTGAACTTTTGACCCGTTTACTCATTTTCGCCTATTTTAAACCCAAACCACCTATCAAATCTTGTTAATAACTCTTAATACAAGTCTTGTAATCATTAATCCATCATTATTAAACAAGTATACACGAAATGCAAGCTTAAAAACCCTAATGAGCCCTAATTGAACCCGCATACACCTTTTTCTCATTTTGACCCATTTTAAAGTTCCATATTGCAAACAAGCACCTCAATGACTAAGCACACTCACCCCTAACCAGCTTACAAGCACCTCCTTTCATTCCTTAGCCACCAAGTTGGCCACATGGCCTCTCTTTTCTTCTTTCTTACCCGCGGCACCACAAGGACTCAAACAACACTTCAATCTAGTCTCTAGCCTTAGCAACTCATCATGTAGCCTTCCCACATCATCCTCTAGCTGGTACATATGTCCTAACCTTGAGCTCTAAGTCTCCTTGGCCACCAAGGTACTATTCGACTATAAATAGGGCTCATAACCCTTCATTCTAACTCATCCCCCACTTCTTCTTTCTATAACCCATAATAGCAGCAACTCTTTGCTCAAGAAGGTCCTAAGAAGTCTCAAGATCAGAAGTGAAGCAAAAGAAACCAAGAAAAGAAGCCCCGGAGTCGTTATTCTAGGCGTACGAAGCTAAAAGTCCCGATTTCGACCCGTTTCCAAGCTATAAGCTCAAAACCAGGTTCCATAAGCTTACAATCTGTTTTCATACCCTTATAATGTTCATATGATCATGCTTAAACTCTTGTTAAAAGCTTTGAACTCAAAAACATATGTGTTTTACCTTTTTGATCCAAACCGAGCTCATGAAACCCTAATTTCATGTTTTTACTTAATCTATAAGCTAAACTTGTAAACTATTGTTATAATCTATTCTAATAAGCTTATCTAACATTATAATAAGTACTTTATTAAGTTTTGAAAGAATTTGAGCTTAAAACCCGCACGTTTTCATTTTAAAACCCTAATTTGACCCGTTTTGATTTCTGGCTTAACGAATCGTTATTTTAAACTTTCGTTACGTTAAAATATCTTATTTTAGCTTATATTAATAAGCTATAACCTGCAAATATCTTTTGGAATGTTAAAAATAGCTTGCATGCAAATTAGGACTAGTTTTGTAATTATATCCATGCAAGGGGTATATATCGTAACTTTCTGAAACTTATAACTAAAAGGACTGAAAATGTCATTTTATCTTTTAAACTAGAAAGACCAAACTCGTAAAAGTGCAAACTCCAAGGGTATATTTTGCCATTTTTCATTCTTAAGGGTCTAAAATGTACCATTTTGAAAAAGTCTAAAAATATGTTCATAACATTATAAGACATAACTTTAATTAACGCTTGACGTGCTTATCGTTTCCAGTTATCAAGCAAAACGCTTAAAACCAATTATATCGTATCACAATACTAGGGAGCTTCATATTAAGGGGTTTCATCTTGGTATTACGTTCTGACTGAGTTGTTGGGTTTACGATTTAAAGTGCCCTAGATCCTTAAACGTTTACTGAATGACCTCTGAATTATGATGGCCCGAACGGTGATACAATACTCCATAATAATTCAATCAAAGATGATATTCATTATAATGTAAAACATATTCAATCAAACTAACACTTGACATATTACCCCAGGTTGCGTGTGATGAAGCCGTTACTTTCATTTCATATACCTTTGCTATCACTCAGATTTCCAAAGCTTCATCCGAATATGTGAGAAATATCGGAGTATACCCTAGACCAATAACCTTCTCATCATTAAGACTAGGTCTCAGTTCTTTTGCTTTACAAAAATAACTTGGATTTTCAAAACCTATTCCTTTTTTACCATTATACAGTTTATCCTTAGAAGGCTTGATCATATGTATTGTCTGACGCGTTTCCGATTTTATGAAGTTTATTTTCACAATCATTCAATCTTTCTAAACACTTCTCAATTTCTAAATCCTTGTTACGCACACACTCTTCCAATTCTAAAAATTTTGTTTGTTTTTCTAAAATTTTGTATTACGTTCTGTCTAGTTGTTGGGTTTACGATTTAAATGCCTAGCTCACAAACGTTACTGAATGACTTTTGAATTGTGATGGCCAAACGGTGTTATGATAATTTTAATATCAAAACCAACATCAATGTAAAATCTTACATATTCAATCAAACTAAGACTTGACATACATTACCCCAGGTTGCCCGTGACGAAGCCATTACTATTCATTTCATATACATTGCTATCAATTTCTCTATACGTTCAGTGATTCAAAGCCTCGCATTTCCGCAATCTTTTATAAACCCGCCGAGGGGATACATGCTATGAACATGATTGCAATTATTTCTGTATCTGCTATTCAATTTACTATTTCCTAATAACTGCTTTGCCTTTAAGACCCCATAATCATGAACTGTTAATTACTCTCCGTAGTAACGCGGAATGATGTGACTAGATCTATTTGGGCCTGGACTCCCTCTCCCGCGTTGGTGTACCTAGTTACTGGTAACTAACCAATTGCACATCATTAGAAATCACGCGGGTATTTTGGCAAAGGTACCCGCAGGGGCTATAACGTATCACCATACCCTAAGGCTTCGGATTCATGAGCTAATGGCAATAATAAATATGTTTTCAATACCGGGTGTATATCAACGTAACCCGAATATCGCATTTGCATTCAAATTATATTACTTAAACCTATGGATATCACTCAACCTTTGTGTTGACTTTTTAGCATGTTTTATCTCAGGTAACTAATGGCACGGAGTGGCGAGGACATGAAGATGGAAAAACCGTTATCATTCACATTTTGTAAATACAAATGTTGGGACCTCTCTTTTGTAAAAACTCTGATGAAATAAATGAATGATAACTTATTTTTATAAACGACTCTTTTTGATTCGTTTTCTATGATTATGACTGTTGTACCTTTGAAGTAATACCCCAGATTAGCTTCCGCTGCTATATGTAAAAATGGGGGTGTTACATATCCTGCACTAAAAATGAGTGTGTGGCATGGGTGTGGGATAGGTATATGATCGATGTGACCATAATAACAATTACAGGTTTAAAACATAGGTTAATCCTAGTGCCTCTTATCTAGCAAATCCTAATACTCACTATGCGGTCTCGAGATGCATCACAAAAACAAGTTCTAGAATTTAATACACTACCGGTACACTCATATAATTTAATACTGATACCAATGTTCCAGAAAAGGCGACAAAGACCATATGTGTAGTATATTGGATCTCATAACACACTTGTGTTTTTTGGTCTAAGCACATAAATCGTGTGCTACATTATTTTCCTGTACTAGCTAGAGGTCGGTCCTAATCTTAGCTAGAACAATCTACCACATCCACCAATGTATTGTAAGACCTAAAATACTAACCAACCCACAATCAACCCATCCAAATATATACATCATTTGGTCTACACATACTAAGATTAGAAGACATGGACTCGATCTATATGTAACAAATGTTACAAATGGACTAACTAGACTACATAACTTCAGATCTTAAAGATGACCGAAGTTCTTCTCTTGCACTTGAGGAAAGGAGGAAGGAAAGCAGATATGATTCCATTTAAACATGATTAACCAAGTTAAATGATCAAAGGTTTAGAGAGATTTAGTGAGATCTAGAAAGAGAAGGAACTTAAAGAAATTCGCGCAAAAAGGTTGTAAAAACAGTTGGAAGTGGCCTACTATTTATAGGAGCTGAAAACTGACTGTCAGGAAACTGCGGTCCCAGATATATTAAGGGCCGCCAGGGGGACCGCCGTATTTAAGGGGG
Organism: Tanacetum coccineum; assembly: GCA_026074375.1. Classification (NCBI taxonomy): domain Eukaryota; kingdom Viridiplantae; phylum Streptophyta; class Magnoliopsida; order Asterales; family Asteraceae; genus Tanacetum; species Tanacetum coccineum. Next base: position 19,172 of record BQNB010047628.1, on the reverse strand, counting down.
CGCCCCGACAGACGCTCCTGATTTTGTCTTCTTGTGGTGAAATGTTTATCTGTTGAAAGTGACACTTGTTTTAGGGGGAAAATAGCCAGATTTGAAAGTGACACTTGTCTAATTAATTTTTGAGAAATTGTTTTGTTACATTTATAAAAATGTAATGTTTAAGACAAAAAACTTATTTCTTTGATCATCCTAAAAGTTTAATGTTGTTTGTACATACCTTACGTGAATTACATAGGGTGCAAAACAAATGTCGGTGTTGATGTAGATTTGAGACGTCGAGAGATGTAGACGCATGTATGTATTGATGATTTGTGATCACGAGTAACTTGCGCACTTTACGTTACGTATTACAAGTCACATGTTTGTCATTACCAAAACATAAAGAGATCATATAGATTAAATATCGTAATATTTGCACTAACACGCCGGAAAAGCTTGCCAACAAGCTTTATGGATGAAACAAGCCTTAGCTGACTATAAAATTATCTTAGATGATATACCATCCTTTGTGACAATAAAGGTGCCATCGACCTAAGCAAAAATCCTGTTCTCCACTCTCGTACCAAACATATTAAAATTCGTCATCACTTCCTTCGTGACAATGTTCAAAAGGGGAACATCTCAATTGAGAAGGTCTTCTCCGAAGACAACATAGCCGATATTCTAACTAAACCCCGCAAACGAGAACCTTTTAACCTCCATAGACTAGGACTCGGTCTCATGGAACGCAACGCCTAAAATGAGCAAAGGTATGTATCTCCACTCTCTTTCTCTCTGAGTCTAGGATTCTATTTCTTACACATAAAACTTTTAAGAAGTTTTAAGCATTCTACTATATCTACTATATGCACTTGCATCACGAAAATCTTATTCCACAAAAATCTTAAAAGAAAAAATTTATTTCTAAAAACATTCTCATTAGGACATAAAATTTTCTTGCATTACTTAATACAAAAAACAAAAACATTTTCATACATCATAACGTGCCTCTTGAATGCTAAAGGAATGCACAATTATTGTGTATCTTTCGGGTACATTCAATCGTAGCAACATTAAATGTAGGTGACTTAGGGTTATCTCATGTGTGTATATATATATATATTGAGTCGAGATAACTGCACCTCCAACATCGTCTCATGTAGGCACACACTAGAAATATTGTGTCTTCTGCAACTTATGCAGTTACCGGTTTCCTTCAAATACAAAGCCGGTTCTCTTCTGCAAAAGGAACCGGCAGAACCGACAATACTATGCAGGTTTTTCAAATACGAATTTTATGTTCTTACAACAACCAATTTCCACTAAATTCTCTCTATCTGATCTTAGGTTCTAGGAGTTGACTTTAGGCATATCTAATGATTAGATTTTCACCAAAATATCAAGTAAAACATTCACTCTTTCAAAAAATTTTGGGTAAAGGGTTACCCCGGTAAAGTATATTAAAACCAAAACAGTTAAGTACAAATGGAATGTGGCTGAAATGCCACATTAACCTGAAGCTAAACAGCTTGATAAACACCTAAAACTAGTGCTTATAATATGTCATAAACACTTACAACTATGGAAACAACTAGATGAAACTAGAGAAAAATAACTCTACAAAACAAGCTAACCAGCAGCAGCCGTGAAAGAACTTCCACCGATTTTTGTAAATAGGTTAGCTGTTTCATCATACACATTTTCTACTTCTTCTTCTTCATCTTCTTCTTCAACATTCAAGGCGAAAAAGAATTTGAGAGGTGTTATTATTCCTTTTTTCAAAGAATTAACCTAATTCTTCAACAAGTGGACAGGATTTGATTCATTTCCCCTATTTGTAGCTTCCTTTCCTTTGATGTGTTGGATAGTCTCCTTTGGCTCTTTTCTAACAGTTTTGTTTAAAAGAGAGCCAACCAGCATATGAACACTTTTATTAGCTTGAATTTACCTTTTCCTCTACTTCTTTTTACCCACCGTTTGAAAATCATCATTAGTCTTATCAATAGTAGGTGTAACAATCGGTAGAAGTAGAGACTTTTTCGGGGAGTCACACCTTTTTGGGGAACATTTGGTCCAGTGAAAACATGACCAAATCTCTTGCTTACATCTCAACTGGGCGGCCCTCCTTTCATATTCAACTCACGAGATGGTTTATTTGGTGAATCCTCCCCAATAAGGGAGGAAGAAATCCAAATAGTAACAACTCTCCACAAGTTCAAGACTTTGTACTTTCATCACATTAAGCCAATAGCCAAAACTAACTCTTACTCTCACGAATCAATTACATGAACTTGTGTTAATGAATCAAGCATAACATGTTTACCTATAAATGTAGCGATCAAACTAATACCACTCTCTTCAAAAACTTGAATAGGAACATCATGTAGTTTAACCCATATCGGAATGCGAGTCAATTCTTCTTTAAGCAATGGTGTATGGTTTTGGATCAAAATGGAAAATGAGCATGAATTGAGTTATGAAACTTTAACAAGAGTATATTTAGGATCATATAAACATTATAAGGGTGTAGTAGCAGAAGTAGAACATTCAAAACCTAGGTTTGAGCTTCAATGATCAAAAATGGTGGAAATGGATCGTTTCGGGTAGTATTTCCACTCGTACGCCTTGTATCTTCACTCCAAGGCTTCAATTCTTTAGGGCTTCGCTTCTTGAACTTCTTTATTGATCCTAGGATCATAAGGGATCAAAGTATTGCTGCCTATAAGGGTTATAGAGGAGGAGGTGTGGTGCAAGTTTGAATGAGCACAAATGATGTCTATTTATACCCATTTGAAGTAGCAAGGAGTAAGCAAAGGCTATGATCTGGTCTTGACATGTAATAGGTCTAGTGTATGATGTGTATAAGCTATAAAATCAATGGTGGAGGTCTAGGATAGTAGATTGATGAGGTGTTTGTGTTTGGAGCCTTAATTGATGGGACACCCTTTGGAATACTATCAGATTCATTTAAGATAACATTCTTGTCAGCCTGAATTGAATTACATATAGTACCTAATGCATCCAAGGTTTCCATACAATCATCATTAGTCATCTCGGATAATAACTCATCATGTTTACCAGCTTCAATATCATTTATCAGCATGTGCAAGTCACCAACAGTTGTTAATGGAACTCCAAAAGTGGCAACAACATCAATATCATACGGTCCTCGAGGGGGCATGATAAGAGTAGAAGTAGGAGAAACCAAAGGAGATCACGGTTGGATTGCCATCACATGTAGCACCAGATTCATCTTGGTTAACCTTAGTAGCAGTACCCTCTCTCATAATAGCCACCCCTCTTTGATCTATAAAACCAGAAAGAACATCAAGTTTTTCATTCCTAATTGAGCCCTTTAACTCCGCTTTCTTATCACCCATTACCACCGCAGCTTACCAAGAACAACACACCCAAAATACAAGTCGAATAAATTAATAAGAGGACAACGTCTTCCTCTCAAACGAAAACCCTAGCAAAAAGCTATGGTTATAATTAAAGCCCACGTATTACTAACCTCCAGTCATTGTTTGTCGACAAAGATAATGAATGAAAAGAATCAATCAGACAGTAACTTTAAAAAACCCTAATTAGCGAAACAAAAAGATCCTTAAAAAATGAAACCCTAATGCAAAAAACGACCAAGATTCCAACAAATAGTGTTAAAGCAATGATAAGAGAGCAATAAACACAATTGTTTTAATGGATCAAGATCAGAATTAGATTAGAGAACAAATTAGAAGGATGACAAAATATTGGCCGCCATTAGAGGGTTAACTTCAAACCCTCACTCTTTCAAATTATCACACTAAAAATGGATTGTGCCAAACACCATTATTCTCATGTAACTATCCAAAATAGACAATGCCTAAGTCAAACAAAGAAAAGAAACCTACAAGTAACATTAAACGTACCGCTAGGATTAGCGTCCGACCTTGTTGCTTTAGAAACCCTCGTCCGTCTTCACCTCCATTTCAGGCTCTATCACCTCCAACCGATTACCAAACGGCTCCTCCATCATCTCTAAATGTTTCTCCGCCACTCTCACCAATTACAACACCGAGAATCTCACCAAGAAAACTCTTGCTCACCCCAAATTCTTCTCCACCACCGTTGACCTCTCCTCCATCGGCACCAACACAACCTTTCAAACACTCCTCACCTCTAACCATAAACTTGCACCCTGTGGAGCTCATCTTTTCAACCCCTCCTACCTCTCCACACGCATTCTTTGATTCCCTAGAAGATTTACCTCCTAGAACCACAAATCCTCCTCCACCTCGACCCTCATTTGAATCAATCGAAGGCTTGGCAAACCAACCTCCACCTCTTCCAGCCATGGAATCACGTCTCCCACCCTTACCACCACAACTTCCGCCTATAGGACCTAATAACCCATTTCCTATGCTCACTCATGAAATGTTTGTGACCATTGTCAACGCACTCAAGTCATTGTTGACAACCTTCGTGATGAAATGCGCTTCATTCTCAATCACATCCTAGACCGTCTCAACGGTCTTGCTCACAATTACTAGACTAGGGAATTAGAAGTAGATAAAATTATGTAACGCTAATTAAGGATCTCTTGTACTCTTAATTTGTGTTATGATGAATAATTGTAATGTTATGATTAAATATAATTGTATTATGTTCTCAGTTTCTTGCATAATTGTAACACCCCCAAAATACGATACGCATCGGAATACAACATTTGGGTGCTACTTCATAATACATGCACACGAGTCCCAGTAAACGTTCAAAGATACGTTTATAAAACAAAATTTATTTTATTTATATGAAGAATATCAGAGTTATAAGGTCCTAAATAAACTTAAAAGCTTCATTTCAAAAGTCATGATACGACTTATTTTCCAAAGCATTCTTTTATTTAAATAAACAAACATTTCACCGAGACACAGTCCTTGATGTCCGCTTCCGTCCCATCCAAGCAACAATAGTACCAATAACCTGAGATACATCTTAAAAACGTCAACAAAACATTTGAGTGAATTACATAGAGTTACAAAATTAACAGTTTGAACGCATATTTTTCGTTCAACAAAGCATATACAATGCTTAGATGGCAAGTTACTTAATGACTCCAACTAAATGAGTCATGGACCGAAACTTAACAACAGTCATCCCGTAGATAAATTATGGCCCGGGAAGTATGCCACTTCCCTAATACTAATCACAAAATGTCCGTTACCATGGTACTCACCACGATTCAAAACCCGACAGGGTAGTCAAACCCAATAAATCTATTTATAGCATTAAGCATTTAACCTTAAGTAGGTCAACTAACTTCAAACACAGTAAAAGGCATATACTCAATAGTAATAAAATAATATTAAATATCAAAACATATTGCGTTCTCATTTTCTAAAACAGCAGTAATCCGCCCTCGTAGGTTAAAAACTAAAATAGTTCAAAAAGCAAGCTATGAACTCACCTTGACGATGCCGAGAAATCAAATAAAACCAAAACAATTCACGAACTACGCGACAGAAAACAAGCTCAACGCGACCTATAATTTATGTCGCTCGACTACAATACAATAAAAAAGTTTTTTAAACAAATCAAATATGGCGTAGCTGTCGCCACTATTGAAAATGCATAAGTATGCATACACATGTATGAAAATCCACTTGCACGCCTAGATCCTAAACTCCACATAAGTGAGTTACGATCATTCTTCATTATATACAGTATGTCACTTAATTGAAAGTTGCTATTTTTCCAGAAAGTTTACCATATGTAGATAAGTTCTCGTCTTCTAATTATATTTATAATAATATTTATTTATTTCATCTCACATTCGACACTTAATTTGGTTATCGTTTACTCGTATCAGTGTTATATCCGAATATTTCAAAAGTTTCTATTTTTAGAATCTTTTTTGTTCATAACATTCGTTAAGTCTAAAATATTATACCTGCAATAATAGTAGCGTTTATTATTTTTATAAACATCCAACAAGTCTAGTATCGACCCGTTGACTTTCAAAAGTCAACGTTGGACTTTAATTGACTTTGACTTTATGTGTGGAGTGTGTGTTTATATATATATATATATATATATATATATATATATATATATATATATATATATATATATATTACTAGATCCGACCCGCTCAATACGACCTGTTATATCACATTTTCACGACTCGGTCTCTAAAGAGATTTTATGCAAAACGACATTCCGGACAACTTTTTAGTTTTAGCCGAGACCTGAAACACGACAAAAAATGACCAAAATGCCATTGCAAGTTTCTGCAGGAACTTGCGACATTGTTAATAAAAGTGCAGAATTTGACCTTGGGTTTTGACCCGTTATTACTCGATTTTAAAACTAGCAAGCCTCGCGGCAAAGTAAAACGTCATTCCGAACCACTTTTTAGTTTTAGTCGAGACCTGAAACTCAACATAAAATGACCAAAATGCCCCTGCAAGTTTCTGTAGGAACTTGCGACATTGTTAATAAAAGTGCATAATTTGACTGTGGGTTTGACCCGTTATTACTCGATTTTAAAACTAGCAAGCCTCGCGGCAAAGTAAAACGTCATTCCGAGCAACTTTGATGTTTAGCCGGAAAGCCAAAACGGATTCGAAAGTGCTCAAAACGGGCGTTTAAAATTCTGTCAGCAACTATAATTTCCCAAAAATGCTGAATTTTCCACTTTAAATGTATATCTCGTTTTCGCTCTAGTTTCTTCATTATTAGGAGTTAGAAGCTCCATTTTATATCAAAACGATCGTCTAAGAAAGCTTTATTATGTTTTTCAAAAAAAAAAAAATCAGATTTCACAAAATCTCGATCCTCATTTTCCGCGCCAAAGTTTCTGCCCAAAACTTACATGATACAAAGTGCGCCAAAATTTATTTTTGACCCAAAAACTCATTCACGGCACATCTAAAATGGCCTATAATATCCATATTTAACTTGCTCAATCAGCTTATAACAAAAACTAACTAGACGACGCAAGATCTCATGGATTTCATCACATGCAACAAGTATAATCAAATCAAATGAACGAAACGAACAAAGCAAACATAAAAAGAATGCTCACAATGCTTATTGTAGCAAGATCGGACTCGATAGAAAAACACGCGTGTCTCTTGTTCCTTTTTGGCCGCGACCTCAAACCCAAATCCAAACCAAAACCAAAACCAATACCAATCCAATTTCAACTAAACCAAATCAACCTAACCTAATCTTGGTTAATATTCAAACAATTAAACACACCTTTGTGTGTCTTCCCTTTGGTTCGAACTCACAACCGAACCCAAAACCCCTCAAGTTTTCACAATCAAACTTTATTAAAACTCTTCTACACCCTTTTCCACTAACCCTTTAATCCTTAAACAAATCAAAATCCACAAAATTTAATAAAACTCAACCATGCATAAACCTTAATGCATGTAACCTTTTTCACCTTAGATGATTATATTAACACCATCTAAACTTATTTGCTAAATGGAAAAATCAAAACATCAAGAGTAGGGGTGTTTGCTTGTTCGTTCGTCCCCAAAAGAAACAAGAAAAAGAAAACAATGTTTTCCACTTGATTCTTGATTGACCTAACTATTTTTTAGTGATGTTTGTATAGGTTTCAATGATCAAAACTTGGAAAAAGAATTTATATATGTGTGTGTGACTGTGGCCGGACAAGAGCAAGCCAAAGGAAGGAGAGAAGTAAAAGTTTTGAGCTATGGATTTACTTGTGTGTTTATAAAAGGTTACTTGGAGGAAGTATGACACAATGATGATTGCATTAGGACTCAAATAATAGTTTGTGTGTGCTTGTGTCCTCTAGACGTCGGTTATTAAACGTAGGCATGCATATATATAAATATATATATATATATATATATATATATATATATATATATATATATATATATTGTTTTTATTACTTGCATTTTCTTTGTAACAATTAATTAAATGTGACACTTATACACAATTAAGTAAAAACATAAACGTTAAACACGAGTTAGACCAAGGTCAAGGAACAAAGACGACAAGGTTAGTAAAATAATATTTTATAATCATAAAAATAATAACGAGACGCGTCGTAATTTTTACAATGCTTAAAAGGTTTAACGAACGCGCGGTCAAACGTTGACTCGCGAAACGTCAAAAATAAAAATTTCCAAATTCCGTTCGTAATAAAATACGAAAATAATTATTCTTGACAAATAAAATTTTAAATGTCAACGTTCGTTCATATGAACTTATAAAATAATAAGTATGACGTCGAATTCGCGATCGTCATACGCGTCGTAAAACTCGAGCTGTTACAATAATATTCCTCATATTGACTAACCGATTTCAAAAAGTCATATCTTTGACCTGTTTTTTTTTTGCAGCAGCCGGTTCCCTCGGCTGTCAAAGCCAATTCCATTCGTGGAACATAACCGTCTAGGCCGGTTCTGCAGAAGTACTTTTACGTTTTGGCCTCTAACATTTTCCTTGTAGGTACTTCTAAAGCAAGGGGGATCTCATTTCATTTCAACTAACACCCTTGTTTTGTAGCATTAAATCACACTTATGATCTCCTCAAGCTAAGAAGGGACACCTCCAATAAGGGGGAGTTTTAGATCCCGGTTCACATCAATTCATGAAAATCTTGCATCTACTCCATGACAAATCATTGACTCGTATCGATCTTACCTTTACCTCTTGAAAGAAACACAAAAACTATGATCCGGTTGTCTTGGTGAGTCAATCCATATGATAGCCATTTTAGTAAGAGAAAGTAGAGAGATAAAGTAAACTTGATAAAATGTGGAAGATACAAAAGACTCAACCCCTCTATGGAAGCCATAGAGGGGTATTTATACAACCACACATTACATAAGAATCCTATGTTGACTATACTAGTCCCTGTGTGTGGTGATATGGTAAACAATGGTAATTCCGTAAATGTCGTCAAGTAAAGTGAATTCCTAACAATCTTCCCCCACGGGACGATATACAGAATTACTTATAATATTTTTCTAACAAGTACATAATGATTAAGAACAAGAACTTCCATGAAGCTTCCAATGCTGATGACGTCTTCTGTGGTGTTTGACTTCAAGTCTGCACTCCAACATGAATCATCTTTGTAGTACTTTGTAGGAGAAATACTGTAATAGGCACGAACTAAGTAACCCATACACTTCTGGTTAAGGAGAAGCTTCTGAATTAGCTTCCCTCTAATTCATGCCACATAATCTTCATTTAGAAGCTTTTAAAGCTTCCCCCTAAACTAGCAATGAATCACCTTCCCCCTAATTCGTGCCGCATATTCTTTATTTAGAAGCTTTCAAAGCTTCCCCCTAGAACACCACATCTAATATTACTGCTTCTTTAAGAATAAGCTTAGGGATTAGCCGTTTGGGGAAACATTAACTGGATCAGCAACGTATCTTCTCACGCTTGAATAATTCTTCTCACAACTCTTCCCCCTAGAAATTCAAATAATGCATACTAGAATTCACAAGATATCTCTTCCCCTATGTGTTTAAAGAAACGCACCCCAAAGCTACAAGCTAAAGCGCTGATTTTCTCTGTGGTTATGACATTTTTCTTCTCGGCATGACCTAGCAAAAAAGATTTTCAACAAAGATGAGTATTTCAAGCTTTCAAGAAAAAGAAAGGCAAAGACACTTGGGTGTATCTCCTTCTTCCCCTTTACTAGTTTCGATACCTCAGAATCAGCAAAACCTTGTACGTACAAATACTTGAATACTTGTGTAAAGAATAAATTAGTTCAAATCTATCTCCTGTGAGAATCAATTGCTGATCACATCTCTACTCATAACCTCTCTCTGGCTATCATTTTACCAACCGTTTTGTAGGCTATTTGAAGTAACCACTAGTGAAGTAAACCCGATATACCAAACTTGAAACTGAAGTAGAATTCCCCATTCTTGTGACTTAAGCTTGCACTAATGTTGGAAGAATAGTAAAGAGAAACTCAATACTTACCAAGCAAAGTATGAGACATTCATTACCCTTTACGATTATCCACAACGTCTTCGGCGTGTGACACTGAGAACTACAATGTATCTCCTTTAAGTGATAGTTAACCAGGTCTTCAACCATCCACCCTGAGTGCTGGAAACTAGATAATCCAAGATTTCATCCAAATTCTTAAGCCCAAGCAAGTTATCATTGAACATCATGCATCCAACCAATTATGAATGATTAATTTTGACTTCAAGATAAAATAAGTTCACTCCTTCATAAAATGCCACTCTAATCTCAAATAAGTGATACCTGATCAACTTCGTAGTCACAAAAAATTAATTCCAAATCTAGCCTTTAAGTTTCATGATTCTTTATCCAAATTGATCCCGGTCTCGTCACTTTGTCACTTTGTCATTTTAAGCCTCGAATGCAACTGATAAGCACTTAATCTCAGATGTATCTATTAACAACTAAATATGGCAAAAAATTATCCTAAGTGAATCATTTGGCCAAATTTAGTTTTAATGTACAACGGTTAATCACATAAGCTATTATGTCTGACTTTATCCGATAATGTGACCACACTTAATAGCCCGAATATTCATCAATAAACTCCAGCCCAACAGTTAAGCTTAAAACTATCATCGGTCTACTGCTAATAAGTCTAGCCCATCACCAACAAATACTCAGCCCAACTAAAATCATTCATCCAGCCCAACTTTAATAACTTAATCCAAATCCATCACAATTCAATGAACAAATTTGTTTAAATAATGAGGCCGTATATAATCACACAAAAAAATGAAGTCCACGAGCAAAACAAGTATCACCCGGGCCACTTTTAATTTGATAGATATATGCCCTATTTGAAATCAGCCCAACAATCTTTTATAACCTAAATATGGGATATATATAACTAGTAATACCCTAAATTTTGGTAAACCTAATCACTTACAAACGCAGTCACCACATACCTACACTCGTCTCTTGCTTTTCTCTACCACCAAAATGGATAAAAAAAATAGCAGATCTATACCACTGTACAATTTGCTTGAACACAAACAATCTGTCACCTTTTATCCATTAATATCAAATCACAAATCCTTTAATTTTTAACCTCGTTAAGCTAACCACGAATGCCCATTAACCCTTCTTCTTTATTCAGTTCTATTTGACCGAGCACCAACTAGCAACGACTTCAAGATCCTCAAAAGGGTCTCGGGTGGGTTTAATTGATTTGTGTTGAGTCAACGATCAAATCAAAGAAAGACTATAACAAAATTGTTATAAGTTTTCTTTATTTTCGTATATCAAAGAGAACTTTTGTTTCTTATAGATCTGTGATGAACTTGTGTTAAATCTTGAAAAGATTTTGGTTTTATAACCCCAACATGAAAGTCTGAGATCATTTGTTTTGGTATTATTTAAGTTCGAGTCTATGTTATGAGATGGGATTTATTGGTGATAATATGTGATGATGGGATAATAGGTTTAGATTGATGGATTTGTTAATTGATTTGTGACGAAGGGATATTAGGTTAGTTTGTGGATTTGCTAAGGATGTTAAGGTTGTCGTTGTTGTTGATGTTTTCTTAGTTTTGGTTTGTGTGTCAAGTCTGTCCTCCACCTTCTACATTTCTGTTTTGACTCAGTGAGTTGACCCGGGTCAACTCGGTAAATACCAAGTTGACACGGTTGGGTCTGGTAGATTGCAAATTCGGACATGCGAATTCGGTTGACACAAGTAACTGCGAATTCGAACAACACTATGACACTGCGAATTCGGGTGACTTTAGAAAATTACGAATTCGGGTACTGAAGAAGTTGCTAATTCGGATTTGTGAATTCGGTTACTGAAAAAGTTGCCAATTCGGATCTGCGAATTCAGTTACTGAAGAATTTGCTAATTCGGGTGGTTCTTCGAGTTGTACCATTGTCCCTTATTTTCTTGTCCTTTTTCCATCTTCACCAATTGTCTTGTTTGAACCAGAAAATAAGCCAAACCACAGATTTGAACAAAAATTAAGACCCAAAAAAGTTGTACAACTTTGACCCTTAAAAACTTGAGTATTCAGATCTGTTTTTTGAGAAAGAACAGACTGTTTGGACAAATTGGTAAAACATAATAATGCATAACCAAAACATCAAACTGGCAACAAATAAGAAAAATCTTAAACGTGTAATAAAGTTGACGAGACATATGACAACAACATGTGACAGATCTGAAAGTGTGACAGATTCGAGACCAACCGAAAAAAATAAAACCCGACCCAAGAGTATGTAGCCATGGCTCTTGATACCAATTGAAAGAAACACGAAAACTATGATTCGGTGGTCTTGGTGAGTCAAACCATACGATAGCCATTTTAGTGAGAGAAAGTAAAGAGATAAAGTAAACTTGATAAAATGTGGAAGATACAAAAGACTCAACCCCCCTATGAAAGTAATAGAGGGGTATTTATACCACCACACATTACATAAGAATCCTATGTTGACTATCCTAGTCCCTGTGTGTGGTGATATGGTAAACAATGGTAATTCCTTAAATGTCGTCACGTAAAGTGAATTCCTAACACCTCTCTTCCTCTTCTAACTAGAATTATCACTTCAATCTTTTTGTTTTGACAAAAAGGGAGAGAAAGGAAGTAAAATAGAACTTAACATAATACACCATCATAATTCATTCTTCAATTTGGCTAGTTTACTTCTAGTAAGTTTTATATTTTGTCTTCAACAAAAAAGGGGAATTGTTAATACAAACAACCCAATAAAAACGTTTATTTCTATGTTACGATCTTACTATGTTTTGTTGATAACAAATAATATGATCATGTTGAAAGTAAACTACTTTAACTACACATAACTCTTACCTTTCCATTTTTAGTAATACTTAGAATTATTGGTAAATTGTGTAAATTCTATTTACATCATTGATGATATCATTAACTGCAGCATATCTTAGGGTAATCTTACAAAATTACATGTGATCTCTCAAGATTTTGCATATCAAAATTTGGTTACTGTAGGCCGGCTCCCTTGAAGAACACTGGCCGGTTCCATTATGCTATAGAATCAGCAGAACCGGGCTACAATATAGATTTTTGGCTATAAATACCAAGCCATTTCTCATGTTTTACTCACCCCTTTCCAACTGTAAACTCTCTAATCTACTAATCATTCTTCTCTTATCAGTTCTTGTTTAGTTTCTTTTAGCATTTGTAGGTAATCCTCTTCAAGGAAGAAATTTCCAAACACCCCTTTAAGACGATCAAGCTCCAAGTGTCTTGTTTCACATCTCCATTGCATTGTCAAGATCATACCTCTGATTCTTGTACATCATATAGTAGTTATAGTTGTATTCATCCTCTTTGTAAACCAAGAGTAGTGATATTGGTGTAATTCTACCATGTGAAGAATCCGATATTTAGCTTTGCACCGTTAAAAGGTGTAAGCAACGTTGTGAGGCTTCTTCGCCGGTTGAAAGGAGTGTGGTGACTAGTGTTTACTAACTCTCGAGTAGGTGACTCGGGGAGTGGAGTAGGTCAAGGAAGGTTTCCTTGTAGCCAAACCACTATAAACACTTGCGTCTTGGTTCTTTCTTTCTAACTCTTTACTTTCTTGCATTACATTCATTCTTAAACCAAACATCAATATTGTGCAAACTTCACATAAGATCAAAACAAAAAAAATTTGAAAAATAAATCTTAAAACAAGAAAACTATTCCACCCTCCCCCTTCTAGTTTTCTACAAGTTGCATAAGAGATGTTGGAAGACCAAGATGGGGATGTGATTCCAACGAAAGTGTATGATACAATGGTTGCACAAGATATGCTGGAAGACCAAACTAGAGCTATCAAGAGGAGAAGAATGATGACTGACAAGGAAGATGAAGATTATGCTCAATGAATGCTCCTATTTTTAGTTGCATAAACTCTTATACTTTTGCTATGGTTATGTAGTAGAAGATTAAGACAGTCTGTTGTTTTCTAAACATAATCTAATTGTTTTGTAATAGTCTAGGAATGCTTTCATAACTTTTATGATCTAATGCTATAGAATGAAAGCCTACAAAACTGGGAAACTTTAGGCAATTGTATGCATTTAGATTGACTTTCAAAAGTCAATCTATAGAAGTTAAACATGGTATTCAAATGCGTTAGTGCTTTAAAAATGTTATTTGGTTACAATCAGATGCTGGTTTCACCTGATTATGCAGCATATCTGTTAGCCTTAATTTTATTAAGTCGAACAAGAATGTTTTCAATCATCTTAAGTCATTATTAGTCTTAGTTTGTAATAGGCTAGTCTGGTTTAACGGGCTTGGATTGTAATCTAATATTGTCCGTGTTTTGGGCTCTTAGCCCACTTTAAGCCAAGCTCGACCGAAGTAAGCAAGCCCATACGCCTCTTAGGCTTAGGGGACTATAAATAGACCTTCACCTCTTGTGGTGAAGGTGGTTGGTTGTCATTTGTTTCATTTAGCAATCCACCATCCTTTCCTTTCTCTCTTATTTCTATCTCTCTCTAAAAGTCTCTCTTTCTCTCTTTTTTCTTATATGGTTCGACATGTTTGGCTTATTGGTATAGCTTATTGGTTGTGATATGGATTAGGTATTGGGATAATAAGTGGTATCAATTGCCAAGGGGGTTTAGGTGATTTGGATTTGTGGTTATATAGCTTATTTTAAGCTTATTTCGCACCTTACTTTGGCTTAGTTTCATCTTTTATGTCACAGCATATTCTTTTTGTTTTTAGGATTTGTTTGTTAAGCTTTTTCTAGTTTTCATTTACTAGCTTTTTGTAGGTTTAAAACAACTTAGTTTAGCTTTTTACCAAATAGCTTATCTAGTTTTTTGTAACAACCCGAGTTGCACGGCGCGTATGACGATTCATGAATTCGACGTCATAATCATTATTTTATAAATTCGTGTGAGTGAACGTCAACATTTAAATTTTTATTTATCGTAAATAATTATTTTCGTATTTTATTACGAACGGAAATTTAAAATATTTATTTTTGGGGTTTCGAGAGTCGACGTTTGACCGCGCGTTTGTTAATCGTTTTGAGCATCGTAAAATTTACGACGCATCTCGTTATTATTTTTATGATCATAAATTATTATTTTGTGAACTTTATCGTCCTTGTTCCTTGTCCTTAGCCAAAGCTCGCGTTTAAGGTTCGCGTTTTATTTAAATTGGTACAAGTTACAATTAAATTAAATGTTACATAAGATTTTTACTAGTAATGAAAAAGAAAAAAAAATTGCATGCTCTAGCCCTCCTAGCCGACGCCTAGGACTCACACACACTAACAATTTCATTTTTCCATACAAGTAATGATAATGTTGATGCTTCCAATCTTGGTTAAAGTCTTACACACACAAGTGATAAACACATAGTTCAAGCCTTGTTTTTCTTTTTTCTTGCTCTCTCCTTGGTTCGGCCGAGTACCACCACCCAAACACACCATCCATTTTCCATTTTTGATCTTGAAAATACATTTAAACATCACTGAAATAATGATACGAATCAAGAAAGAACCAAGTTTTAGTAGTTTCCTCCTTTCCTCCTTTCTTTTTGGTTCGATCGAAGCAACAAACACCCTTACTCTTGGTGTTTTGATTTTCTAACTATCAATAATCTTTTAAAAGGTGTTTAATTGATCATCAATGGAAGAAAAAGACACATGCAAGATGTTTTCATGCATATTGAGATTTTATTAAAATAGGAAGATTTTGATTGAAGTGGTGGGTTAAAAATTAGTGGGGAAAGTATAATAAGAGTTTTTGAAGAAGGATACGGTTTTGGTTGTAGGTTCGATTCTAGCCGCGGCTACAAAGACAAAAGGGTAGTGGGTTTAAGTATTAATAAACCTCAAGTATGGGGTTGGTTTAGTGTTAGTTTTAATTTGGTTTTGGGTTGGGTGTTTTGGTTGAGCCGCGGGTACCTTAACAAAAAGGAACAAAGAAGACGAGTTTGACTATTTATCTAGTCCGATCTTGCTTGTCATAGCATTGTAAGCGCTCTTTTTATTTTTTTTTTGTTTATTTTTGTTTATTGAATAATATTAGTCGTTGCATGTGATGAAATCGACAAGATCTTGCGCCGATTAGTTAGTTGATGTTATAAAATGATTGAGCGAGTTAAGTATAAATTGTAGGCCATGTTAGATGTGTCGTGGATGAGTTTTTGGGTTAAAAATGAGTTTTGGCGTGATTGGAAATAGATATATTTTGTGCAGAAACATTGGCATGGTAAACGAGGATCGAGATTTTGAGAAATGTGATTTTTGATTGAAAAATATGATAAAGCTTTCTTAGATGACCGTCTTGACATAAAATGGAGCTTCTAACTCCTAATAACGAAGAAGTTAGAGCTAAAACGAGATATATACTTTTGGCATAAAAATTCAGCACTTGTAGAAAATGGTGTTTGCTGTCAGGAAATTAAATGTTTGTTTTGAGCACTTTCGAGTCCGTTTCGATCTTCCGGCGAAACACGAATGTTGCTCGGAATGATGTTTTACTTTGCCTCAAGGCTCGCTTGTTCGCTTTCAGGAATTGGCACTGATGTGCGGAAGAATGTTTCCAGAGGAGTCCGATCAAGTAAAGAAATATGTTGGGGGATTTCCCGACATGATCCAAGGAAGTGTGATGGCATCCAAGCCAAAAACAATGCAAGATGCAATTGAGTTTACTACTGAATTAATGGATCAAAAGATCCGCACATTTGCTGAAAGACAAGCTGAGAACAAAAGGAAACTTGACAACGACAACCAAGCTCAACGACAACCTCCCAAGAGGAAAAATGTGGCAAGGGCTTATTTTGCTGGGTCTAGTGAGAAGAAGGAGTATGCGGGGACGCTACCGTTGTGCAACAAGTGAAAATTTCACCACAATGGCCCATGCACTGTAAAATGCGCAAACTGCAAGAGGGTCGGTCATTTAAACCGAGTCTTTTGGAGTTCTGCTGCTACTAACAATCAGAGGACCCTCACCTGCTATGAAAGTGGGAATCAATGGCACTACATAAGTGATTGCTCGGAATTAAAGAATCAGAACCATGGAAACCAAGATGAAGGTACTGAAGCATATGAAATGGTGTATGCCTTAGGAGGAGAAGAAACCAATCAAGACCTTGACGACATGGAAGATGATATCAATGCTTAGATTCTATTCCCTTAGGGTTTCTCATTTTAATTTCCTTTAAAATCATGTTGTGATGTACGAATGATTTCAAATTATCTATCAATTAACATATCGTAAAAATTTCGTCAACCTTACTTTAACTTTCTATTATGCAACCTAAATAGTAACACTATTTTGATGAAAATGAGCATTGCATCGTTAGTCCTCAATTATACATGGCCTGATCAACTATGTATGATTCAGGAAGGACCATGCCATGCTGAGTAGTAGTCACCTTAAAACCTCTTACAAAGAAACAATTTTCTACTTATATCAAGTTCTGTGTGCATATTCATTAAACATAATTATCACATTGAACCAAACTAATAATCATAATAACTAAGTAAACTCTTACATAGTCTTATACCAAATCTTAAACCAAAAAGTTAAAGACGCATCGTTAGTCACCCTAGGATAATCCCTCGGCAAGTGAAACTCACACCTCTTCACCAACACCATTCCGGAAGGCAACTCAACCTGAATTTCGAGACAAAATTCTTTTAACATGGGGAGACTGTAACAATCCGCATTTTCACATCTTTTTACATCAATAAATAATCCACTATTTATTTTAAACTTTTACGCGCTCTATTTTTAATTTTCAACATTTAGTTAAATCGAGTAAACTAAAAATCATCATTCAACGTAAACTGGCATCAAACAAGTAAACATTTATGTCAAGCAAGTGTTATATAATTATTATGAGGATAATTATTAAATTTTCATTTTTTTTATCGATTACGTAAAACGCTTACGTTTCGTAATAAGATACATTTAGGCGTACACAGAAATACCTATACCTATCTATACTCAAAAAAATACCCACTTTTATACCCAATACCCAAAAATTAAATCAATTCTATACCAAAAGACCACATAGGGCCGGCTATATCTTGAAGAAAACACAAACCCATTTCAAATTATACTTCTAAAATAATGAGCACATGCTTAAACCAAATCAAGTACTCTTACAATCCCATTTCTCTAGAAATTGGCACATCACTCTTACACCATGTACCATTACCACTAAACCATCCTTAGATCCATGGTTTTTGCTAGTAGTTTCAAGGCATACTTGTGCTATAAAAAGAAGACTATTACAAGCCTTAAACACTTCCTATTTTGCAAGTAAACTTTCACACAAAACACTCTTTACATCCTCCATAACCCACGGCTCCAATTGGGTTTTTAAAACATTCATAGCTTTGATTTATCAAGTATACAAGCTTCATTAGGGTTCATATCTAAGGTGTTGCAAGGTGGTTTGGAAGCTTGCATATTATTTTACAAGGGTTTGTAATCAAGAAGAAAACTAGGGTTTTTAGAGTTTTCCTAGAAGTATATTGGGTTTAAGCTTAGGTGTAAGCTTGTGTTCTTCATTCTCATACCCTCCTCTAAGGTTTACTTGAACCTTAACCCTTCCATTTATTCATTTACTTATTTTACATACTTGTTATTTATGTTAATCACCACCTAGGTTTGTTTTTATGATTTATGAAATATTTCAAGCTCTTATGAGATTTGAATTTATATATACATATGGTGAAATAATGTTTAAAATGGAAGAATATACATTATACAAGTGGTTAATTAATTTATAAGTTTAGTGTATAAATTAATGTGTTGAAAGTTTTATTTATTAAGTTTATGTACAAATATCATGAGGACATTTTATCATGGACTATCATCATGGACACTAATTAGAAGACTGAACATATATCAAAGATATGTTATTACATAAATTAGAAGACTTGTAACAAACTAATTAAGTTAAAAGTGTATAAAAACAACTTTGTAAATATTTAAAAAAACTCTAAAAACCAACTGTTGGAATTCGTGTAATTAAATATTTATTTTATATTTTATTAAAATAATACATATTATGAGGATCGTAAGCATATAAAGAACTCGAAAATTCGAGCTATAACGAAGGAGATATTAGTTTACGATAAAAAGTATTGTTATAAAGTAATTTTATAAAAATAAGCTACTGTTCATAACAATGATCTATTGGGAAATCTTTTTCTTAGATACAACTTTTAATTAT